>JAULJZ010183636.1:0-22039 GCA_032270985.1 Heliamphora pulchella | reverse complement strand
GGATTTTCAACTCAAATTATGTATTCAAATTCAATTAATCAGGTAGTATTATGTATTCTCAATCATACTAGGTTTCTCTGAAACATTAATTCTAGTTTATGAAAATCAACTCAAATCAAAGTCAAGCACTTAAGATAGTCTAAATCTTACCTCTTGAAGCCAAATCTTGGAGTTTCGTTCAAGATCACAAACCCTAGGTTCAACCAGTTGGGTTGAGACTTCATGAAACTTTGAATTGGTAGCCTATTCCTCAATTTTTTTCTCTAGTGACCTTCGAATTAGTATCCCAATTCACCAATTGCTGAAAACAAACTCACCTTTGAGCTCAGAGCTCACCATCAATGGCGGCATAGAAATAGTACTGAGAAGGGTGTTCGGCCAATTTGCTGTAGAGCCACCATCAAGCCTCTGTTTGTTCATTAAAATCCTCAGAGTACCTCCATCTCCAATTTTTGCCCTAGAAACCCACACCCTAGGTTTCGGCCACCACCACTACGAGCTTCGCCGATCTCCGCCAATCACACCACTGACCGATTCCATAACGACGCTGAGCTACTGCCTTGCCGCCGGTGTCTTTCCCCAACATCTCTCTCTCTCTCTCTCTCACTCTATCTCTCTCTCTCTCTCTCTCTCTCTCTCAATGAACTAAAGCCGAAGAAGACGTCTACGAAAAGGGAGGCATTTGGGGTTTATTTTATTTTACACTTGTTAATTCTCTCGGGGCTTCTAGAGATTTCTTCCTCTTATCTCCTTTTTTTTGTTGTATTTGGTTGTACAAGCAAAACTTAACTATATATATACATGTATAAATATTATGAAGCTCACAATATTTTAAATTTTGGTATCTAGATCACCTCAAAGTAAATCAGATAGATCAGATCGTCACAGACAGTCTATAGACAAACTTATATATAGATATGCAATAAAAATCTGATATTTGGACAAAAATAAGGCCAGATGTGATACTTTAACTAAAGCTTTGAGTTTTTTACTTCTTCACACAAATTTGGAAAAAGATACTAATACAAACTTTCAAGTAAAACACATTTAGTAGGGTTCAAAATGAACAATAGCCAAAGGTGTTTTAGGCTGCATAATACTCTTGACAGTCCACCTTAATTTGAGAATATCATACCTATTATGGCTATAGGGGTCCCCTTACCACATAGTTATATTTTTGAATTTAAATCAACTAATTTGATTTTAAGTTACCAATGACATCACATACAAGCTACTGGTGAACAGACATAATTTGAAAATAGGGACATCTCTTTACATCCTTCATGGCAACATAAGGAGATAGTGTGTTATCGTTTTACTTATGAGGGTGATGAAATCTATGGCTAAAGAATAGTTAACCAAGAATGATGGTAAGTTTGTAATGGAGGTATGGGAATTTCACTCTCCCTATAAACCCACTCAATGTGAAACATGCTAGTTAATATTGTTGAGTTAAATGCAGGCTATCCTTAAGCAGTTTGGGGCATGAGGATATGGAGCTTCAGATAATGTTGTTGCTGATGAAGCAAACCTCCAATAGCATCAGCAACTTGAGAAACTTTACACCTTCACAAGAGTTGCCAAGGTTAGTTGATCCCATAGTTCTCCTTATTTTTTCATTGTGCGGACAAGGAGGATAGTGGTAAACAGGTAAAGTCACATATTTTGAATGGAGCTTTGAGTGTGATATTTTGCACTCATTTTTTATACTAATTTCAGTTCGTTATTGAACTTTTCCTTTTGTTGCCATGTTGAATGTATTTAAGTTTCACATGGCAACAAAAAAGAGAAGTAATAAAAGTTGCTTGTGGATAAAACTAATTTCAGTTCACTATTGAGACTTTTCCTAATTGCACTTGTGGATAACTTCCCCATTGTTATGGAAGTGATTCATGTAGCATGTTTAATATTAATAATGAAAAGTCTTATAAACACATGTTTTATGGTACATGACATGAGTACGAGATCGAAGCCTAATTTGACAAATTTAAACTAAAAAAATAAATATAAGTCAATACCCAGTTACTCAAATGAGAAAGTAATAAAAGTTGCTAATAATGAAGGGAAAAATAACATAAGATAAGTTAGCTTGTTTGGAAATCACCTTATGATTATGATGCTCTCAACTCTCACATGGAAACCTATAAGACGATATGAATCCCAATAACATAAACACAAATATGAGTAGGATTCTATCATATCGAAACCCACAAGATGAATTACATACTGGTCGACAAGAAGCAACATACTCAGCAAATATGAGTTCATTTTGCATCATAATTCCACATTATTTGACATAATCGATAACAAAACAGAGCATTAAGTACACATATTCAGGAACAAGTAATTGACATCAATATAAGAATGATAATCTTATATTGAAATAGATCAATAAGTCTATATTAAATCATTTCACCGTTCTCTGACCAAAAATACACAAAAATACACATACTCAGCAACAATATGTGAATGATATTCTAATATCAACTCATTCAGTGTGAAATCCACACTATTCGAAAGCAAATAACAATGGAACATAGCATCAAGAAACATTTTCTCAATCAACGATTCATTTTTGTACCTAGGGTTTTGAATGCCAAAATCTTAGAAATGCCATTTGGTATACTACTTTCTTTTTTAAAACACTTCCTTGTTTAGATAACGGGTCTAATATCTTGTCTGAGTTCACAAAAACTGTTTTCACAAGTAAAGTGAAATCATGGAAGTGGCGGTGTTTTTGAGCTTCCTCGTTTTTTGTTTTCCTAAAAACATGAAAAATTCAAAATACGAAAGTAAATGTAAATATGAGTTCATTTACTAAATAGAATGCTTTGAGAATATGAGAATGATAAACTAAATAGAATGATATTCTAACATACTTAGTATGAAATCCACATTATTCGGAGCAAATAACAATGGAACATAGCATCAAGACACATTTTCTCAATCAACCATTGATTTTTGTACCTAGGGTTTTGAATACCAAAAACGCAGCTTCAATATGAAGAGGAGGGTTAGAAATCGAAGAATAATGGAGATAGTTATCTTACCTTTGGCAACCATCTTCCGCGAAATGGAAGGATCTTCCAAAATCTTTGAACCACGAATCTTCGGATATGGGAATCGCTAACATATACGCGAGTTATTCGAAGCTATTTTTGAGGTCGAGACTTCTTGGTTCCATAGATACGGACTACGAATGGGAATCTTCTAAAATGGCATGATCTCCAAAAATGTTTGAAGCAATAATCTTTAGATACGATAATCGCTATCTTTTACGCGAGTTCTTCAAAGATTATCTCGATGTCGAGACAACTGGGTTCCATTTTGGCGGTCTGAGAATGGGCACTATACTAGAAATCTTCTTTCAGTCATCTTTAGCTTAATATGGAAACTAGACATTACAACAATGTATGAAGAGAGTGCAGGAAAACATTTTCAGTATGAATCGAGGGGCATTTTGGGTACGTGCTATGGAAACAGGGCTTAATAGAATACATTTTTAAGAGTTGGTCCTTATCTCTAAATAAGTTGCCAAACTAGGACCCTAGATTAAATCTCTCATTTAATAACAGGAGCTTGAATAATTGATTTTGAGAATAATGCTGGAAATGAAATTACAATTCTTTAGTGGTTTAATTTATAATTTATGTTTTTAGAAAATTGCTTCTGGGTTAAAGTGCGTTTTCCTAATTACATTAGAAGCTCGTGTCTTATTTACTTCTTAGGTTCCTGCTGCAGGTCATTTATATGTCGTTATTGTTGGAGGTAGTTCAGCCAACATCATTGATTTGAATATGATTTTTTCGATAAAAAAATTGGACATGCAATAGCCAAAATTGGCTCGAGATTAAAAAATTATTTTGATGTCGAACGATCAAAAATAAAACTCGTACTCCCATAGTTAGTTTAGATTATACCTTTCGATATCTGGTAGAACGATATCGGTTACTGCAACAACTACGAATCCGAAGAACTCTGAGTTGATACTCCGATCAAGCCTTCTACTGTATTTTCGATGCGAGTATCGAACGTAGAGCGGGCTACGATCTTTCATGATCTTGAACCTACTAATCTAGCCACCTAGGATTTACATGGAAACCCTAATTCAATAATGAATATAATATAGGATTAGGGTTAGCATAATTGCATAAATATAGGGCTACAATAGGGACCTGTGGAGTAAATATGACTTGGACTTCTAATATAAATATGAAAACTCGCCTGCCCCTGAGATAATTTCATAAAAATATAAATAACAATTCATACCACTAAAGAATCATAATTGCACTACCAGCCATATTCTCAAAATCAATTATTCGAGCTCCTGTTATTAAATGCTTAACTCATCTCCCCATGTTAAGATTTTCGATATCCACCAACTAAATTTACGTACTGACAATTTAATTTAATCGGCTTCTTAAAATTCTTTAAGCCTTTCCGCTTAACTTATTTGACGACTGGATAATTAAATCCACTTGCAGGTTTGACCCGGTTAAAACTTATAAGTTTTCTTAAGGAGGTATCGTCAATCCCGAATAATCGGAACGTGGATTCCGTGAATAATTAATATTCGTCATATGTTTAATTCACTATCCAACTCACCGGGAATATTGACCCTTAAAAGATCATACCATCTAATGAATTAAAACAACGAATATTAAATGTACGCGAATAATAATTATTTTTGGAATTAAGAGTATAAGAACTCATAATAATCTTGGAGTATGAATTAATTTATATAGTAAGTATAAAATTAATTACTCCAATATGATCCTGTTCAATACACAAAGTGTACTAGCATAGAGAGTCAGAACAATAGACGACACTATTATCTATTTTCCGTAACTAAGACAGGCCTACTAAAACTCTGTGCTACAGTCGTACCGATGATTTGCCCAATTCCATCTAAACTGTGAACTGTAAACTTATATTCTGCAAGAACCTATAATCTGGTCTTCTGTGTGCAAATCGTACTCTACACACCAGATTAAATACTATATAGAATAAACAACATCCATGTATAACATTAAAGAAATGATATTACATACATTGCTCATTAAGATTCTCATAAAATGAAAAAATAATTTTATTAAAGAATAAAATAAAATACTAAAACCAACAAAACCCATGGTTTTTACTATACAACCTTGATAATCTCCCACTTATACTCAAAACCATACTGCCATACATCTAACTCTCATGTCCTCTACACGACTATCAAAAATTTTACCCAGTAGACTCTTTGTAAAAGGATCTAAAAGGTTATCCCCTGATGTAATATTGGTCACAACAACATCACAAATCTGTATAATTTCACGTATCACGTGATACATATGCTCAATGTGTTTTTCTTTCTTGTTGACTCTTAACTCCTTCGAGTTTGTAACTGCTCTGCTATTGTCACAATAAAGTGTAATAGCCGACTGAACTGAAGGCACCACATCTAGATCCAAAAAGAAGTTTCTACTACCGAAGCTACCGCAAACTCGGCCTCCATGGTAGAATTAGTAATGCAGGACTACTTAATACTTTTTCAACTTATTGTTCACCTCCCAAGGTAAACACATATCTTGAGATAGACTTACAAGAATCTTTATTTGACTAAAAATCTGAGTCTGTGTACCCTAAAGGTACTAGACTATGTTCCTAGTAAACTAACATATAATCCTTTGTCCTTTTCAGGTACTTGATTATATTTTTTACCGTAATCTAATGTTCCTGTCCTAGGTTAAACTGATATCTGCTAAGCATGCCAAAGGCAAAGCAGATGTCGGGTCTAGTACAAAGCATAGCATCTATTACGTTTCCTACTGTCGAAGCATAAGGAACCGCTTTCATCTTCTCTATCTCATCAGGTATCTTAAGTTACTGATCTTTGGATATAGTGATTCCATGTCTTAAAGAGAGAAACTCTTTCTTAGAATCCTGCATGCTAAAACGAGCAAGCATGTCATCGATATACTTTGCTTGTGATAAGCCCAACATTCTTTGTTTTCGATCTCGTAAAAGCATAACCACAAGGATGTGACTAGTTTCTCCTAAGTTCTTTATATCGAACTGTCCAGATATCCATACTTTTACCGAAGATAACACCCCACATCATTTCTGATGAACAAGATATCATCTACATAAAGTATTAGAAAGACCACCACACTTCTGTCACGCTTCTTGTACACACAGGATGCATCTGAACTATGATCAAAGCCATAAAACTTAATGGTTTGATCAAATCAAGTATTCTAAGACCTAGATGCTTGCTTAAGTTAATAAATGGATCTCTTAAGCTTGCACAATACGTGCTCCTAACCCTTTGCTATGAAACCGTCTGGTTGTGCCATATAGATACACTGGTCAAGATTTTCGTTAAGGAAACCTGTCTTAATATCCATTTGCCAAATTTCATAATCGAAATGAGCCGCAATGCATAAGAGAATCCGGATAGACTTAAGCATGGCTATCGGTGAAAAGGTTTCTTCATAATCAATCCCTTCTTTATGAGTAAACCCTTTTGCAAAAATTCTAGCTTTGAGGATTTCTACCTTCTCGTCTACTCCTCTCTTTCTCTTGTAGATCCACTTACATCCAATGGGTTTTATCCCTTCAGGAGGTTCTACAAGTTTCCAGACCTGATTAGAATACACAGATTCTATTTCTGAATTCATAATCTTTTGCCAAAGATCTGCATCTTTATCTTGGAGTGCTTCGTTGTAGTTACATAGTTCAATATCTAGTTCTACCGGGATCCTATAAATAGACTCTCCCAAGAACATATACCAATCAAGTTGATGGATAATCCTCCCCCTATGACGAGGCAATGAGATATCGGTGACTTGTGGTTCCTCTTCTTTTCTATTGGTATTTTCTCTCAATTCTTCCAAAATAATTTTACTTTTGGGCTTGTGGTCCATAATATAATCTTCTTTCAAGAAGCAAGCATTGGTGCTAACAATGACCTTTTGATCTTTAGGATTATAAAATAAACCACCCTTTATTCCCTTGGGATACCTAACAAAGAAACATAATTCTACCCTCAGTTCTAACTTACCTGCGTTTCCTTTCAGCACATGTGTTGGACACCCCCAAATCTGAATATGTCTCAGACTAGGCTTGCGCCCGGTCTTCAATTTTGTGGGAGTAAAAGGTACTCACTTAAAAGGTACTAAGTTCAAAATATAAGCCGCTGTCTCTAATGCAAGTCCCCAAAACGAATCGAGTAATTCTGAATAGCTCATCATCAACCTTGCCATCTCTATAAGAGTCCTATTTTTTCTTTCTGCTACACCATTCTACTGCGGAGTGCTCGGTGCAGTCAATTGGGATATAATCCCTTCTAACGATAAGTAATCTCTAAACTCTCCAAAGAGGTACTCACCACCACGGTCAGATTGTAGTGATTTGATACTTTTACCTAGATGCTTCTCTACCTCTGCCTTGAATTCTTTGAATTTCTCAAAGCATTCAGACTTACGGTACATCAGGTAAACGTATCCATACCTTGAGTAGTCGTCAATGAAACTAATGAAGTACTCAAAGCCACCTCTAACCCAAATAGTCATAGAACCACACACATCAGAGTGAAACAGTTCCAATGATTCTTCAATTCTATAGCCTTTGGCCGAAAATGGCCTCCTGGTCATCATACCCTCTTAGTAGGACTCACAGACTAGAAGTGCCTCCACTTTTAATGAACTCAAAGTTCCATCTTCTACCACTCTATTTATCCTTTTTAAATTAATATGACCCAAGCATAAGTGCTAAAGAAACGTTTAGGACAATAAAGAAGGATCATTTCTCTTATATGGTAAATTAGACATGTTATTTAATTCAGTTAGTTGCAGTGTCGGAAAGATAGGAGATAACATACAGATCATCCATCAATGTACCAAAATAAATAAAACATTTATTTTTCTTAATAACCACAGAGTCATTAAAATGAACAAAATATTTGTTGTTCACCAAATTAGAAATTGAAATTAAATTCATTCTAATTGAAGGTACATAAAGACAATCTTTTAAAAGTAAAACCATATCTCTACTGAAACTGAGAGTGACATCTCCTACTATAACTGCTGCCATCTTGGTATTATTACCCATATGTAGATAAATTTTTCCATCACTGAGCTGCCTAGTTTCTTAGAATCCCTACAAAGAATTTCAGACATGATTAGTGGCTCCCGTATCTACATACTAGGTACCGGTAGATAACACCGCTAAACATATTTTAACCAATAGTGAACAAAAATTACCTTGCTTGTTCTGCTTACTAAGAAAAATTAGACATTGCTTTTTCCAATGCCCTAACTAGTTACAGTGATAACACTTGCCTCTCAGCTTATTTACACCAACTTTTAGCTCCTTACCTTCTTTTGGACCTGTGCTTCCCTATTTCTGAACCTTTTTATTCTTCTTACCTTTCGACTCAAAGGAAGAACCTTTTTCAGCCTCATACACGCTAGTTGGTTTCCTAAGAACACCCTTGGCTACTAAAAATTCTTTAACAAGTTCTGCCAATGAAAAGCTGAGCTCATTCATGGAATAATTTAGGCAGAACTGCTTAAAGCTATCAGGCAGCAATTGGAGTATGATATCGACTTGGGTTTCCCATCAATCTCAGCTCCTAGGATCTCCAGTTCATTCAGAAGACTGATCATCTTCATAACACGATCCCTAGCTAACTGAGGTGCCTTCAGCCATGCTTGTATTCATCAGAGATTTCATGGCCACATACTTAGCAGCACGATTTTAATCCCCAAACATGTCTTTGAGGTTCATAATCATGTCATAGGCACTGGGCATAGACTGATGCTGATGTTGTAATACATTTAACATAGAAGCCAAAATGTAACAATGAGCCATCTAATCAGCTTTCTGCCACTTCTGATAAGTCTGAATTTCCTGTCCGGTCGCCCTCTCATCAAGTACTAGTTGGCAAATCTGAAATACTACAAATTTATAGTCCTCGACAGTTAAGATAATATCCAAATTTCTTTTCCTGTCTACATAGTTTGGCACCGTTAGTTTATTTTCTTTGAGTATGGTCGCGAGTGAATTGAAAGCCATTTTAATCCTGAGAATCACATAATTAAAAAACATTAATTATGACAAGAAAAATCTTGAATTTTATTTTAAAAGGTTCCTCTACCATTTAAAAAAAGATTCGCCAGCAGTCTGGTATCCTGTGAATAGCATGCCTCGATGGGAGGACGTCAACTATCCATCGTTTGTCCAGACAGGTCAATTCCTATTAATTTTACTAACCAGACAATAGACCATGCCAAGTAAAATTAAATAGCTGATGTAGTTTCGGTCCAATAAATAATAGTAATGACTCACATGGAGAGGATACTATTATTTACAGTTAAGTATTAACCACCACCTAATCCCGAATCAATCGCTTCGTAATGAATCATTCAGATGGAAAATTTTCCTCACTAACGATTATCCATAATTATCTATGAAGGAGGTTCATACCGGTAATATCGCAATTAATTATGTACGATAGGGAGGAAGCCCATACTGTCAACACGTAGAATTAATTATATTACCTACAAACTAGTGATGGAGATCGCAAAATTTATCTGTGAATAAATTTTCTCTCTCACTTAGTTATTTAAAAATATTTTGAGGGTTATAAAATTGTTTAATTAAAATAAATTTATTCATTTCAAGAAATCACACGATCCGAAAGATTTTGGTTTTTTTCAAACCATCTTTCTGAAACAAAATAATTTATTAAAATTAAACTTTTTCTTTTTAATTAATTTAAAATTCAGAAAATCGGGATTAGATAAAATAAAAAATCATCTTAAATATGTTATTTTGTAACAAAATAAAATATCGAAAAAAAGTTTTTAAAAAATTTAATTAAAGAAATTTTATTTTTATTTTTTTGTTACAAAAAATAATTAAAACAAACTTTTTTCAAATTAATTAAAATAAACAGGAAATATAAAACAGATATATATCATCCATACAATTTAATAAATATAAATACATGATATATATGTCCCGATTTTATGATCAAATACAAACAGTATCGAGTTTCTGCCTCCTATTTGAAGATTATCTGTAATCTTTCAATCCTTATTAGAAATCAGCTTTCGGCATCCAAATCCTATCAGGATTCTTCGAAACACAGTGTTATGAAAATACAACACCATCCCGACCCATCTGAGCCAAAAATAACAGCCCCGAATAGCTACCACCACCGGCCCACCGGTGCCGCCAGCGCCGCCGCATGCCGCGCCTTGATGCGGTTTTTACCGCCTTCTCTAATGTCCATTTTTGCCCAAGTGTTTTTTGAAAATTATCTTATGAAAAATACTATTTTTTTTGTCCAAAAAATCGTTCGAAAATATCCCCAAAAACCAACATCGAAACAGCCTGAACAGGCTGTCGCCGCCGCCACTGCCAATTATGCTTCATTTTATGGTTTTTTCGTTCCGATTTCCTACTTTTTTTCACACTGATATGCTTTTGAAATATTGCTGGAAAAAAATGTTCCAAAAACAACCCCGAAGGGCTGCCGCCACCGCCGCCCAATGTCGTCGCTAGAGCAGCCTGTTTGAGTCATAATTTGCGGCTGGTTTTCTCACCTTTTGGTAGTGTTTTTCAGCCATATTTTACTGCTATTTTGTGCCTAAAAAATTACTCAAAAATAATCCTGAAAATGTCCCAAAAAAACCATCAAAAATAACGCGAACCAGCACCGCCGCTAAGGCTGTTTTGTGCCCATTTTTGTTACTTCTTGGACCTATTTTGATGTTATTTTTTATGCTTAAAACTTGCAGAAAACCTGCTGAAAAACCTGTCACAAAATTGTGAAAAAACCACCGCGATCCGTGGCCCATAAATCCCGAAACCACCGCCGGTGCTGCCAATTATGCCGCCACCTGTTCTTCGTGATCTTGGACCTTCAAACATGTTCTTACATATATCGAACAATATCTAAAGAACAAATAAAGCTTTGACATCAAAACCAATGTCCCGAAGGCTCACAAACGATTTAAAAAGCCTAAACTATCACGATCAACCCTTGTGATTAAAAAATTAATTAAATCATCATCCACCATTCAATCAAACATGAATATAACGATGATCATAAAATCAGAATTAAAATACCTGCAATACAAAGTTAGCACAGTTCTAAAGCTATTCAATCCCTCGATTAAACCATATTCATTAATCAAAATGACTCTAATACCAATTGTTGGAAGCAATACTACCAAGATCATTGATTTGAATACGATATTTTCGATAAAAAAAAAACTAGACGGGCAATAGCTAAAATCGGCTCCAAATTAAAAAAATTATTTTGATGTCGAACGATCAAAATAAAATTCGTACTCCTACAGTTAGTTTAGATTATACCTTTCGATATCTGGTAGAACGATATCGGTTACTGCAACAACTACGAATCTAAAGAACCCTGAGTTGATGCTCCGATCAAGCCTTCTACTATATTCCCGATGCGAGTCATGAACGTAGAGTGGGCTTCGATCTATCGAGATCTTGAACATGCTAATCTAGCCACCTAGGATTTACATAGAAACTCTAATTCAATAATGAATATAATGTAGGGTTATGGTTAGTATAACCGCATATATATAGGGCTATAACAGGAACCTATAGAGTAAATATAACTTAGGCTTCTAATGTAATTATGAAAACCCGCCTGCCCCTGAGATAATTTCATAAAAACATAAGTTACAATTCAAACTACTAAAGAATCGTAATTGCATTCCCAACCACATTCTCAAAACTGATTATTCGAGCTCCTATCATTAAATGCTTAACTAATCTCTCCACGTTAAGATTCTCGATACCTGCCAATTAAATTTAATTACTGACAATTTAATTTAATCGATTTCTTAAAATTTCTTAAGTCTTTTCACTTAACTTATTTGACGGCCGGATAATTAAATCCCCCTACAGGGTTTGGCTCGGTCAAAACTTATAAGCTTCCTTAAGGGGGTATCATTAATCCCGAACAATTAGGACGTGAATTCTGTCAATAATTAATATTCTCCATATAATTAATACCACTATCTAACTCACCGAGAATATTGACCCATAAAAGATCGCACCCTCTAATGAATCAAAACAATGAATATTAAATATACGCAAATAATAATTATTTCAGAATTAAGATATAAGCACTCATAATAACCTTGGGGTGTGAATTAATTTATATAATCAGTATAAAATTAATTACCCTATTGTGGTCCTGTTCAATACACAAAGTGTACTAGCATAAAGAGTCGAAACGATAGACGACACTATTATCTGTTCCCGTAACTAAGACAGGCCTACTAAAACTCTGTACTACAGTTGTATCAATGGTTTGTCCAATTCCATCTAAACTGTGAACCGTAAACTTATATTTTGCAAAAACCTATAATTTGGTCTTCTGTGTACAAGCCGTACTCTACACACAAGATTAAATACTATATAGAATAAAGGACATCTTTGCATAACATTAAAAAAATGATATTGCAAACATTGCTCATTAAGATTATCATAAAATAGAAAAATAATTTTATTAAAGAATAAAATAAAATACTAAAACCAACAAAATCTATGATTTTTAGTATACAACCTTGACAGTTATAACGCAGGCCACCAATTACAACATTCATTTAGTCTCTTAGGGTTTTCACGTGATTGTGAGAACCAAAAAAAGAGAGGCAGCTTGATGGGGTTTGTAACAAGAAGGATTAGAGCCCACACTTTGTTCTTGTTTCCATGTTCAGGAATACAGTAGAAGATCTAAGCAAAGTCGAGATTGTCAATTTTTTGCCGTGTTGATCTTCATATTCGAAGTTCAAGTGCTAAAACGTGATCAAACTAGAGGGATCGCGCAGGTATAATTCCTGTTCTGCCTTGTGGGTGTATTGGGTTTTAGTTTTCGAGGTTCGAGTATAGTTTTTGTTTATCCCGTACGGATTCCATTCGGACGGTTTCCCGTCCGTTTGGACGGTGCGGCGCTGAACTATTTTTTTGTAGTTTGTTCTTCACCATGTGCCGCATTTGATTCGATTCATATGCACTGTCATGGGATCTTGGGATTCTAGTCCCTTCAACTTATGTGTATAATCTCTTGTATCAGATGATACTTACACTTGATGTGTTTTTCCTTCTTGTGGCTCCTAAGTTCCTTCAAGTTAACAATCGCATCGCTATTATTGCAGTAAAGTGTAATAGGCGATTGTACTAAAGGTACCACATCCAAATTCAATAGGAAGTTTCTGAGCTGAATAGTCTCCTTGGCTGCCTTAGAGGCTGCCACATATTCGGCCTCCATGGTGGAATAGCAATACATGACTACTTGATACTCCTCCAACTTTTGGCTCTACCTTCTAAGGTGAACGCATACCCCGAGGTAGACTTTCTAGAATCCTTATCTGACTAGAAATCCAAATCTGTACACTCCAAGGGTATTAGACTATCTGCCTTGTAAATCAACACATAATCTCCAGTCCTTTCTAGGTACTTGAGTATATATTTTACCGCTGTCTAATGCTCTGGTTCTCGGTTAGAATTAGATCTGTTAACCATGCCTATGAAAAAATAGATGTCAGATCTGGTGCAAAGCGTAGCATACATGAGGCTTTCTACTGTCGAAGCATAAGGAACTACCTTCATTTTTTCTATCTCAACAGTTATCTTAGGACACTGATCCTTGGATAGGGTGATTCCATGTCTAAAAGGGCGGAACTCTTTCTTGGAATCTTGTATGCTAAAACGAGTAATGATCATAACGATATAATTGACTTGTGATAAGTCCAACATCCTTTGTCTACGATCTCACAAAAGCTTAATCCTAAGAATGTGAATGGCTTCTCCTAAGTCTTTCATATCGAACGGACTGGATAATCATATTTTCACATAAGATAACACCTTCACATCGTTTTCGAAGATTACGTATAATACTAAAAATATCACCACGTTTCCATCACGCTTGTACACACAAAACACGTCAAGGCTTTGATCAAAATTGTAAGATTTAATATCTTGATCCAAACGAGTGTTCCAAAATCTAGATGCCTACTCAAGTTCAATGTAGACTTCTTAAGCTTACACAAAATGTGCTCTTGGTCCTTTGTTATAAAATCCTATGATTGTATCATAGAATTGCACTTGTTAAGATTCCTATTAAGAAATGTAGTATTTGTTAGGGTTTTATACTAAAATTCATGTTTTGGATTTTGATATTTATTTTATTTATTAATAAAATTAGTTTTTCTATTTATGAGAATCTTCATGAGTAAATGTATATATTTCATTGTTTAGATAATGTTGTGTATGGGTGTCTTTTATTCTATATAGTATTTAATCTGGTGTATAGAATTTGGCTTACACATAACAGATTAGATTATCGTTTCTTATAGAATATAAATTTTTGGTTCATAGTCTTATATGGAATTGGACACACCATCGGTATGGCTGTAACACAATATTTTAGTATATCTGTCTTAATTACAAGGAACGGTAATTGCTTCGACAATTATTCTGACTAATTATGCTAGTACACTTTGTGTGTATTGAATAGGACCGCAAAGCAAGAAGAAGAAAAAGGTTCAGAAATAAGGAGGCACAGGTTCAAGAGTAGATAATGGGCCTAAAGCTGCTATAAAAAAGCAAAAAGCAAATGTTTTCACTACAACTAGACAGGTCACTGGAAGAAGCAATGTTAAGTCTATCTCACCAAGTAGAACAACCAAGATAATTTTTGTTCACTAGTTGTTGAAACATATTTAGCGGTGCTATCAACCGGTGCTTGGTGTATAGATATGAGAGCCACTAATTATGTTTGTAATTTTTTGTAGGGATTTTAAGAAACCAGACAGCTCAGTGATGGGAAGATATACCTATATATGAGCAATAATACAATGGTGGCAGCAGTTATAGTGGGAGATATCACTCTCAGTTTTAGTAGAGATTAGATTTTAATTTTAAGAGATTGTCCTTATGTACTTTTCATTAGAAGAAATTTCATTTCAATTTTTAGATTGGTTAAAGATGGATATTTGGTTCATTTTAATAACTGTCACGCCCCTGACTCCGGATCACATGAAACACCCACAATCATCCAAACATAATACCCAACCCGAGAATACACTCTCAAATTAAACCATACATGCATTGTATATAATCGCCAAACGGCTTACATTGCACGGCTCCAACGTTGGAAAATATATTACAACATACATGTAACCAAACTTGCAAAAAGGAAGACTACAGCTCTTCCACCTCCTCCAGCACCTCCAGATCAACCTGGGTGACTAGTACCTAAAAAACATTTCAAATCCCACACTGTGAGCCAAAACTCAGCAGAAACTAGACAGGTAAGCAATATAAGCTAAACATGCTAGGAAAATGAGGTACAGTTTTAGACTCTCTTTCAAGCCTTTAAAATAATTTTCACAAGCAACGGGAAAGCGAGGATAAAAACCATGTTGGACTCACAAGAGCCCCATAAACAATTCTTGTATTTCGAATTCCACAGGCCGTTGATACATTTCCTTTTTTTTCAAAAGTTTGGTCTATCCATCCCGATATGCATTACATGCAATACATGCCCACGTGTCTCTTCATGACCTCGTTTCAGCATTCAGATAACGCATACACACACACACCAGTGCCTCGTTAGGACCTCATTTCAGCCAACAGAGTGCACACACACACACACCAGTGCCTCGTCAAGACCTCGTTTCAACCGATAGAGCGCAAACACACACACACACACACACACCAGTGCCTCGTCAGGATCTCGTTTCAGCCGACTGAGTGCACACACACAAGTGCCTCGTCAGGACCTCGTTTCAGCCGACAGAGGGCACACACACCCACACACGTACCCTTGTATTGTTAGAACCACAGCTAACATCTACTGAGCCACAAATTTGTCTATCCCATTCCATACACATATGCATAACTAAACCAGGGTTTAAATGCATAAAAACACGTACTATCACTACGTTTCACAAACCATGTCACATGTTACACACGCGACTCACACAACACTTGCAACTCATGCAACATACACCACATGCATTCGTTTCTCATAACCCACACATACATGCCTATAAAACTATGCGTTTTAAAGCATAAACCACTTTACATATAACAACATCAAAGCCATGTAATCCACTTACATAATTCGTACATAAATAAATTAGAATTATAAATGCACATAGCCAGTTATAAACGCACATAGCCATCTATAACTTCACATCATGACGCCACCCGCCAGCTAACCCGACATCCACTCACATGGACAACTAACAACTCACAAAATCAAGCCTAACCCAAAGGCCAACACCACCCAAGCGCTCGAGCGCTCAACCACAGCTCGAGCGGTCCCCTACCGACATAGCACACTACCACAACCTCGCTCGAGCACACAACCACCGCTCGAGCGGTCAACGCTGGGAGAAAACCCAAACCAATAAACAAAACCAAACCCTCGCACGCAACGATGCACAAGCCACCACACGCACAACTATGCACCAAAAACCTGTAACTAACTATGCACATCACCCCTGAGAACGGCACCTAACAAATACCCGAGGCCACAACACGACTAACCAAACCCCAAAAAGAATCCAATAGTATTTCAGTTGACTAATCCCATAATCAATCAACTGAGTACCATTGAAAACCAATTGGAAACCAAGGACCCAACCACCAACACATCATAACCCAGACCAACACACGCCCAACACGGAACCACACATGCCCAACACGAACTCCCACATGCCCAAAACGCGCCCTACAGAACCCACGATGCACACACGCGCCTAACAAAAACCCACGACATCCCAAGAAACAAGAAACTTGATAAAAATCTCCATCAAGGATGAAAAACAACCTTTCCCAAATGTTCGGCCAAAAACGCGTGAAAAATGGTCTGGAAATCTTGACATACCCTCACTCTTTTGATCATAACTTTTTTTAAAAAAATAATTTTAATGTGAAAGAGGTGTCATTGGAAAGAAGACTTTCGGGACTTCAATTTGAGTACAAGAACGACCCAATTCCGAGTCCAAATGAGGGAGATAACATCAAAACAAAACAGCCCTATGTAGCTAGTCCGCTCGAGCGGACATCGGGCGCTCGAGCGAGCTACCACCTAAGAAAAACCCAGATTTCCTGTTCTTGAGTATTCTAAGCCCCAAAACTCTTAAACACTCACAAACCACCAGCTCAACCACAAATATAAGCCTCTAAACACCTTCTCGACACCCTCGGATGTGCCCAAACCCGAAGCTACCACAAAACCTCGGAAGGAAAAATTCAAAACTCGATTTCATCCACCGAAATCAACACAAAACCCCTTTTCAAGCCAAAACCCAGTTTTTCAAAACATAAATTGATTTTTTCATGCATTTTTAACCGGTAAAAACACACACGATTACACGTAGCACCCTTATAATACATGAGAGCCTAGGATCCTACCTCGTTGAGTTAAAAACTCAACGTCTCGATCCATGTGCAAAATTAAACTTGGCCAGAATAAAATTATGTCCGTATGAGCGCGTAGCCCACTATGCCAATAACAAGGATCGGCAGTCTGATCGTCGAAAATCGAGCTCCAGACCCCCGAAAAGTTAGAGAGAAGGCAGAGAGAAAAAGAAAACTTAGTGAAGAAGTTTCGAAAATATCTTTTAAAAATATCTAACTCCAGATATTTATAGGCCTCCAAAATATATTTTTTAAAAATTTTTTGAAATTTGCGCCGCAACACTCCACGGCCCCGGGAACTTAACTCGCATGTATATCTAACCCCGATCATGTATCAAAATGCATATAAACTTGCAGAAACAAAATCGACAAACACGCGTCGAAAAAAAAATGCCAAAAAAGAAAACGGGTCACGGTCTTATAATAACTCTATGGTTATTAAGAATAATAGACATTTTATCTGTTCTAGTACATTGGTGGATGATCTTTATATTATTACTCCTATCTCTGCTACACAGCAACTAAATAAATTAAATAATATTTTTAATTTAGCATTTAAGAGAAAGGAACCTTCTAATTTACACCTACGTCATGTAAATCTAAAAAGGATAAATAGACTGGTTGAAAATGGACCTTTGAATTCATTGGAAGTAGAGGTACTTTCAATCTGTGAATCTTGCTTGGAGAGAAAAAAGACTAGGAGGTTATTTTCAGCTAAAGGCTATAGAGCTAAAGAACTATTAGAATTGGTTCACTTTGATGTATATGGGCCTATAAATATCCGCGCTACAGGAGGCTTTGAGTATTTTGTCACTTTCATTGACGATTACTGAAGGTATGGGTATATTTATTTCATGCACTGTAAGTCTGAATGCTTTGAGAAATTCAAAGAATTTAAGGCAAAAATAGAGAAGTGTCTGGGTAAATGTATCAAAACATTATGGTCTAACTATGGTGGCGAATTCCACTTTGGAGAGTTTAAGGACTATTTGTCTGTGGAAAGGATTACATCTTAGTTGACTGCACAGTGCACTCCACAACATAATAGTGTAGTAAAAAAAGGAATAAAACTCTTATAGAAATGGTAAGATCTATGATGAGTTATTCAGAGTTATCCGATTTGTTTTGGGGATTTGCATTAGAGACGACGGCTTATATTCTGAAGTTGGTATCTTCTAAGTCTGTACCTTCTACTCCCATAGAATTGTGAACCGGGCATAAACCCAGTCTAAGACATATTTAGATTTAAGGTTGTCCAGCACACACAGAAAAATGTTCACATATAAGTTAGAACCAATAACAGAAGTCTGTATTTTTGTTGAGTATCCGAGGGGAATGAAATGTGGTTTATTTTATAATTCTAAGGATCTTAAGGTCATTGTCAATACTAACACCGGATACTTGGAAGAGGATTATGTAATGGACCATAAGCCCAAAAGTAAAATTATTTTGAAAGAACTGAGAGAAAATAGCAGTAGTACAAGAGAAGCACCACGAGAAAGAGTCATCAATATCCTATTATCTTGTCATAGTGAGAGGATTATCAAGACACGTGCAGATCTAGAACTAGATTAGGGTGCTATCATTGACACGCCAATATCACAACTAGAGTAGCATGTGAATGATGGTGCATAGTGTTCAAAATCAGCACATCGTGTCACTGCTAGTACACAAACACATGTAGTACCTCGTCGTAGAGGGAGAGTTGTTCGTCAACTTGATCAGTATATATTCTTGTGAGAGTCTTTTGACATAATCCCCAGAGAACTAGCTACTGGACCCTATAAGTACAACGAAGCACTTCAAGATAAAGATGCAAAACTTTAGTAAAGGGCCATGAATTCTAAGATGGAGCTAATATACTCTAATTAGGTCTCGAAACTTATAGAACCATCCAAAGGGATAAAATCCATTGAACACAAGAGGATCTATAAGAAGAAGAGAGGAGTAGACGAGAAGGTAGAAACCTTTAAAGCTAAGCATGTTGCAAAAGAGTTCACTGAGAAAGAAGAAATCAATTATGAGAAGACCTTTTCCACAGTAGCCACGCTTAAATCTATTCAGATCCACTTATCCATTGTGGCTCATTTTAATTACGAAATTTAGCAAATGGACGTTAAGATAGCTTTCCTTAACGGAAGTCATAACAAGTGTATCTATATGATATAACTAGAAAGTTTTGTAGCAAAGGGTTAGGAGCACATATTGTGCAATCTTAAGAGATCCATTTATGGACTTAAGCAAGCATCTAGGTCTTGGAATACTCAATTTGATCAGGCCATTAAATTTTATGATTTTGATCAATGTCTTGACGAATCATTTGTGTACAAGAAGCATGATGAAAGGGTTGTGGTGTTTCTAGTACTTTATGTAGATAATATTTTGCTTATCGAAAATGATGTGGGGGTGTTTTCTTCGACTAAGGTATGGTTATCTAGTTAGTTCAATATGAAAGAATTGAAAGAAGCTAGTTACATCCTTGGAATCAAGCTTATGTGAGATCAAAAATAAATGATATTAGGCTTATGACAAGCTACTTATATTGATACAGTCCTTTCTCGTTTTAGCATGCAAGATTCTAAGAAAGGGTTTGTGAGACCCGGATCTATCTCCTTTTGAGATATTTATATATGTTTGATATGTTTCTTTCTATATATGTATCTCTGTGGTGTATGGTTTATGTTTCAAGTCGTAGAGCAACATGTTTTGTATAGGTGTTATACGTGTTACGCATGCGAGGGTTTAGCTTGGTCACTTTCCACGGTTTCTCTCCCAGCGACGACCGCTCGAGCGGTGGTGAGCGCGCTCGAGCGGGCTGGTGGCAGAGTGTTGGTTCATGTGGTGACCGCTCGAGCGGTGATTGGGTGCTCGAGTGGTCGTGTGGCAGAGTGTATGTCGGCAAGGGGTCCACTCGAGCGGTGCTTGAGTGCTTGAGCGGTGGGGTTCTGGCGCGAATTTCTATAAAACCTGGCAGCCTTGGTTTTTCAGCCAAAAATATCTTTTTCAAGCTTATCTCTTTCTCTTCACCTTTTCCCTACCTTCTCTCTAGCTTTTGGGAGGCCTGGAGCTTAGTTTTTCGCGGTCGAATAGCAGATCCTTGCTGTCGACGACGTGGGCTTTATATCCATCCAGATGGATTCTCATTTCGACGAAGTTAGATTTTAAGGCGTCGAGCTTTTAGCTCTCTGAGGTAGGATTCTAGACCCTACTGCTGTCAAAGAGCATTGTATGTAATTATGTTTTCTTTCACCGGGTAGAAATGCATTTAAACGTGGTTTTCATGTTTTAAAACCTTGGTTTTGGTAAAAAGTGGGTTTTACGCCTTCTTTTGGTTTTATCCATGATCCGGATGTGCTGATATCCATGGTCTTTCAAAGGAGATTTGAAAACGAAGTGTTGTGGATTTTGTGAAAACGTGTTGTTGGAGGTTTGAAACTAACCATTGGGATTGAGTCTCAGTTTTGTTGGAAATCTGTTGTTACATGCTTGTAGATCTCCATGTGGATGGATTGGATCTCTTTTATACATGCGATGCAGAACTGTTTTACGGTTTTTCATAGTTGAGCTACGATTGGGTTTTTAAATATTTTCCATATATGTTCCGTGACAGTGGGTATGTGGATGTGGGCTAACATTGCTCTACGGTGGAAGTCTGAAAACGTGCGCAGCGTAGGTGCTCTGTACCTTCGGGTTAATCCCCGTAAATTGAGTCGGTGCCTCTGTGAATGGCGATATGTGGGTGCTTTGAACCCTCGGGTTTTGGGCTTGTAAATTAAGCAGTAGGTTCTTTGTACCTTCGGGTTAGACCCGTAAATTAAGCTAGATGCCTCTGTTAATGGCGTCGTTGTCATAACTCCGTATAGAACTTATCATTACCGAGCAGGCCTTAAGTGGTGACTAGGATAATGGGCATGAGTCTATAGTCGTTACCTTTGTCCCTGTGTGTGGCAGAGTCGGTACATAGGACTACATTTTATGTCTTTCTCCTCAGCTGCGTGACCTGAGTGGAGAACACTATTTTATTACTGCTTTCCCTTAACTGTGGTATGATATCTATGAGGATGATATGCAGAGTTTCAAGGATGGAAAACTGATGGTTTTGGGAGGAAAACCTTTTAGCTCCTGTGGCTGAGCTTATCTGCGTATGATTGCATAGCCTGCTTTATAGCTTTATTGTCTACCTTTTATTGGGGTTCGGCTCAAGGTGTGGAATTTTTTTGTAAAACCTTTTCAGGTGATCATGTGCAGTTGACCTCAATACTCGTGGTGATGGAGAGCTTGCTGTAGTTTTTCCTGTTTGATACATGTACTTTTACACGTGATGCCTATTTAAGAAGGCGAGTTTGTACGCCTTGAGACGATATATTTATTCATGTATGAGAATGCATGTTTACTGTTTATGAGAGTTGAATTGTGGGAAATTTTACCCAAATAATGTATGTATTTTTTTTTTAGTTGATGATTTTCCAACTGCAAATCTTATTTTCTCAAATGGTGTTTTGGTGGGCTTTCGCGTGACCCTGGTGTTTGGGGCGTGACAACTTGGTATCAGAGCTCTAGGTTCGAATAC
>JAULJZ010183616.1:0-22047 GCA_032270985.1 Heliamphora pulchella | reverse complement strand
TCATCAATCCTGAGATTCAACCTCCATGCCCACATATACACAACTATCATGCTCAGAAAGCTATTAACATGTTATAAGCCAACGTCTAAACACATGCAAGCAGGCATACACAATCAACCTCACTAGGTGATAAACCCCTTTTTCCCATGGCTCTTAGGTATTCGAACTCAGAGCTCTGATACCAAGTTGTCACGCCCTAAAACTCGGGATCACGTGAAAATCTACCAAGCATCCATTTTATATGAAAATATAGGTTTTCATACATTAAAATCCGCCTGTTGAAATCAATGGAATACCCAACAAAGTATATCTCTCATAAATAAAAGACAACAGTTCAACATGCGTACAATATATCGCCTTATGGCGTACAAAAGCTGCCTTCAAGAACAGGCATACCAAAAAGGAAAACTACAAAAGTCTTCCGCCACCACGGGCACCACCAAGCTACTCCTCGTCCACATCATCACCTGAAAATGATTTTACAGGAAATTTCCACCGGTGAGCCGAAACCCAATAGAAACAAATAATAAGCTGTAAAGCAGGAATATGTAATCATATGGTGGGAGCGAACTCAACCACAAAACCAAAATAGGTTTTCCATCCAAAACCCTTAAGTTTTCCCATCAGACCACGCAAGTCTCCCAAAATGGTTTTATTAACATAAAATCCTGTTTTCATCCTTAAAACCTTGTGATGCAAATGTTGCAAATAACCAACCACAGTTAAGGAAAAACAGTAATCAAAACATCGTTCCTTCGCGGAATCTACCATCGCGAAAAAGAAGAGTAAGATCCTATGTACCGACTCTATCACCAGGGGACAGAGGTAGCAACTATAGACTCCTGCCCATTACCTAGTCGCAGCATCTCTCAAGACCTGCTAGGTAATAACAAGTTCTATATGGAGCACCATAACGAATCACTTAGTTTACGAGCGACCACCCGAGGGCACTAAGCACCCTGCCGTCTCAGTTTACGGGGACTAACCCGAAGGCCCTGAGTACCTACGCTTCGCACGTTTTTGGACTTACACCGAGGGTAACTCGTGCCAAATACATGTCATCCTGGTACATTTAGATAATCTTCTAAAAATATTTCTCAAATCGGTACATTATACATGTACATAGATCCATCCATCACCAGGAGATCAAAACAAAACCTTTTTAAAATGTTTTCCCCAAAAGCAGTTATACATCGCATGTATAAGTAAGAGATCCAATCCATGAAGCCATGAAGATCAAACCAAAGCATGTAAAAATATATTTTCATGCAAACGTTTTAGAAAGTGAGACTCAACTCCAAGGGTTAGCTCCAAACCTCCAATAAACACGTTTTCCAACTCCCACAAAACTCCTCATTTTCAAGCCTCATTTCCTTTGAAAACCACGGGCAAAAATCACATTCTAGGACCCCAAGGGCTCATAGAACTCACCCCGAACTCAAAACTTTTCTTCTCACACCATGGAAGAAAAGGGTCAACACCAAAAGAAATGGTGTCGACTTAAAAAGCGGAGGTGTCGACACAAATAGAAAATGTGTCAACACAAACAGCAGAGGTGTCGACACAAAAAGCGGAGGTGTCAACACAAACAGCAACAGAATGCTTAACACCAACAGGAGGAAAAATGTGTCGACACAAAGGGAAGTTGTGTAGACACCAGCAACAAAATGTGTCGATACAAACAGAAAATGTGTCGACACAAAAGAACCGAGAGTTCAACGTCAGCTACTGGAGTGTGCTCAGCATCACAGAAAGGAAATGTGTCGACACTAACCAAGAAAGGTGTCGACACAAAAGCCTAAAATTCCCAAATTTCAGAAAAAGTTTCAGGCGATGGTGAAAATCAAACCTAAGCTATTGAGACAACTTCTCAACTCCAAATTAAACCAACCAAACACTCCCTTAACAACCTACGGTCACACAAAAACCCAAAACAACGAAGATATGCCAAAAGGAAAGCCTCAAACCCCTTTTTCTCCAACCGAAACACCGAAGATAGGTTTTAAAACCAAAAACCAGATCTATCAAACATAAATCACTTTTTCATGCGTTTAACATGGTAGAAATGCACAAGATTACATATATAACCTTTATACAGCAGTAGAATCTGAAATCCTACCTTGTTAGGTCAAAAACTCAGCGCCTTGATTCCAAACCCGACACGTCGATCTACGTGCAAATTCGAACTTCATCGGAATCGATTTTCGTTTGGATGGATGCGTAGACCACGTTGCCAACAGCAAGGATCCGCTGATGGATTGTTGAAAACCAAGCTCCGGGCCCTCGAGCAGTTATAGAGAAGGCAGAGAGAAAAAAAGAGGAAACTTAGGAGTTAAGTTTTGAAAATATCTTTTGAAAATATCTAACTCCAGATATTTATAGGCCTCCGAAATATTTTTCTTTTTCAATTTTCAAAATTTGCACAGAAACTCCCTACAACCCCGGGAAGCAACCCCGCATGCTCAGATTAACCAATACAAGCATCAAATCACATATATGCATGTTAAAGCGAAAACGCTAAAGCGTGACTAAAAACACGTAATATGCATATAAATCAAAAAGAAACGGTACAGGGTCTCACAGGCACGAACGATGCTAAATGAACATAAATCTCCTAAATATTTTTGGACCGAGGTAGTAAATACTACTTGCTATGTAATGAATCGAGTTTTTATAAGATATCATTTAAACAAAACTCCTTATGAACTATGGAATGGTAGAAAGCCCAACATTTCTTATTTTCATGTCTTCGGATGTAAATATTTTATTTTAAATGACAAAGACGATTTAGAAAAATTTGAGTCAAAATCTAATGAAGGAATCTTATTGGGTATGTTACAAATAGTAAAGCTTATAGAGTCTACAAAAAGAGAACTATGACATTAGTCGAATCCATTCATATAATTTTTGATGAGGCTAATCCTTTTGCGTCCAAGATTCCAGGTGATGATAATCTAGATATTTACAAAGGAATAAAAGAAATGCAAATCAAGGAGGACAAAGGCAAAAGCATCGAGGTTCATGAGCCTCAAGATCAAAATAACCATGAAGAACTGCCAAAAAAATGGAAGATAGTGAAAGACCACCCTATAGATCAAATTATAGATGAACTTTCACAAGGGGTAACCACTCGATCTTCATTAAAAAATATTTGTGATCACCTTGCTTTTCTTTCACAAGAAGAACCTAAAAACATAAATGATGCACTAGAAGATGAATGCTGGATAATTGCCATGCAAGAAGAATTAAACTAATTCGAAAGATATAAAGTTTGGACTTTAGTTCTTAGGCCTAAAGATCATACAATAATTGGAACTAAATGGGTATATAAAAATAAAAAGGATGAAAACGGCATTGTTGTCCATAACAAGGCTAGACTAATTGCACAAAACTATAATAAAAAAGAAGGAATTGACTTTGATGAAACCTATTATATTTAACTGCAAGTAAACCTGATATAATATTTAGTGTGTGTATGTGTACACGATATCAAACATGTCCAAAAGAATCACACTTAACTGCAGTAAAAAGAATCCTAAGATATTTAATTGGCACCATAGATATAGGCTTATGGTATCCTAAATTCACTTCCTTTGAAATGATTAGTTATTCAGATGCGGAATTTGCCAGTTGCACAATTGATCGCAAAAGCACTAGTGGAACCTATCATTTCCTAGAAAAATCACTTGTTTCATGGTTCTCCAAGAAACAAAATTCAGTAGCCTTATCTACCGCCGAAGCCGAATATGTAGCTGCGGGTAGTTGTTGAGCACAAATTCTATATATGAAATAACAACTTCAAGATTTTAAATTGAATTATGATGTTGTGCCAATCAAATGCGATAATACAAGTGCAATAAACATTTCTAAGAATCTAATTTTACATTCACGATCAAAAAACATTGAGATAGACATCACTTTCTTCGTGATCATGTGCAAAAAAGGTGATTTCTTTCTAGAATTTGTATGCACTAGTAAACAATGGGCTGATATTTTTACTAAACCTCTTAATGAAGATCGGTTTATTGTAATAAAAAGATAATTAGGCCTAATGCATGTTCGTGAGGTTGTATGAACTTAATTGAAAAGAGTTTCAAAATAAATTGAACCACTTTACTTTAGGCGACTGACTAGAACTTAGAATCTTGAAAAAGGCAACATCCAGTCGACTGACCACAAAATCCAGTCGACTGAAGCTACATTAGTCGATCCAGTTGACTGAGTTGACTCATCTAATCGACTGAACAGCCGGGGCTTTAAAACCCTAGGACGCCGAACAACACTTCAGGTTCTGTCTTTTCACTTTCCCTCTCGGCTTCTCTCTCTTAGGTCACGGTTCCTCTAAATTTCATTGCCCTAAAACCATTTCTACTTCATCCACCATCATTTTAAAACTCTCAATTAATCCTCTCTTTCAACATCCAATGGCTTCTAGAACTAGAGGAGGAAAAGGGAAATCAATTGCACGGGAGGACACCACAGGAGAAAACGACAAATGGTTCTCCACGGCACGAGCCGAAGCTCTTTACAAGACTCATCTCTAGTCCCTCGACCCTATCTTTGGTAAAATTCTAGACATGCGTTTCATGGATGCTTATTTTCCTAACGTTTTACGTCTATTAGCTAGGCTTGGGTGGAGACCATAAGTATTCTATAAACTCAAAGGTGTTTATCCTCAAATTACTCGTTTATTTTATGCAAATCTTATCAAAGAAGATAAATCCCATCCAGATGATCGTTACACTCACCTTGCTACCTATCTTTATGGAAAAACATATCGATTTTCTGATCAAGACATTGCAATTCTTTTTGGAATGGGTAGAGGCAATTTTCTGTGTCCACAAATTTCATCTTCATCATGAATCATGGCACAAGAATTCACTCCCCAAACCTTTTTACCCATGGTCATAAATAAACTTTCTCTCAATTTTGTCCTCACCCCAACTTACTCCCAACTCACACTTGAGGCCAAAGTTTTACATCTCACCATCACTTATAATATTTTGCCTCGTAGTGGTTCTCGCTCCTATATTTCATATCTTGATTGTTTTATCTTATGGTGTATCTACATGGAAAAACCCCTTGACCTTCCATCTTTAATTTATCAATGGATGCTTTCTAAAGAAGGGTCCAAAAGACATACTATTCCATATGGGGCTTTTCTCATCCCACGCTTTGAGTCATTTAGGTTTTCAACATCTCCATCCAACTTTCTTACACCCAAACTCTCTGACTTTCTCACCACTATCACTCTGAAGCAAATGGCATATAGCCTACAAAATGGAGAATGGCAACACAAAACTCATAGGCTAGCCCCTCAGGTTGTGCGAGATAGTGATGGAGAAGACGAGAATGTCGCCTATGCACAAGCTGATGCTCATTCTCCTACTACTCCATCAGCACCTCCACCTGCTACTACCTCTACTCTTGCTCCTGATCCCACCCTTGATCCATCCACAAAATCCTTCTTAAAGAAAATGGTTAAGTCTTTCACAAAGAGGGATGATAAATAGTTCTTCAAAATCAACTCTCGCCTCACTCGCCTCGAGGATGCCTTAGCCATTCCTCCCTATGACGCTTCTTCACATGAGGATGATGGTGATGGCGATAACGACGAGTTTACCTCTAGCTCCACGTCTTTTTAATTATGACAAAAGGGGTAGAAGAACGCAAGCAAAATCAAGAAGAATATCTATGGGGGATAAGAAAGACTTGAGAAGAAAACTTGAGAGAGAGAACATCTATGTATTTCATCTGTCATGTATTTTTGCTATCTATCATGTATTCTTGCTATCTATCCTGTATTGTGCTACTCTTAAGATTTTGGATGGTGTTATGCTTATATTGAATGGTTGTTTATCTATGTATTTTATCTATCATGTATTTTTGCTACCTATCATGTATTGTGCTACTCTTAAGCTTTTGGATGGTGTTAACCTTATATGAATGGTTGGATATTGAATGGATAAATATGCATGCTAATTTAATATTCATGAAATTTAAGATGAATAAACATTACATGCTGAAAATAATCAAATGAATGCTTGAAAAGGCTTAATATTTGAAAAGATGCTTAAAAGTTTGCAAGATGTTCTATGAAACTTAAGTTTTCAAAGGTTTGATTAAAATAAAATTCAATGTCTTCACATTTATGCATATTGTAAAGGGGAGTTATTCAACTCTCGCACAAGCTTATTATTACTTGCTTATTGATAGGGAGAGCTTTATATAGCTTTCCTACATTATTTTGTTCTGTGTTTGTCATCATCAAAAAGGGAGAGATTATTGGCTTAACAAGGCTTCAATAACCGTTTTAATGATAACAAACCTAAGTATCAAATTGTGTAAATTAAGTTTGTTTACAGAAAATATATATTTAGCACAATCAAAAATACAAAGTGGAAGCCATGAAGCAAATTTCAAATCAAACACTTTGGCCACAAGATTTTGGAACAAGATAAAAGTTGAAGAATTGAAGACTAAGTAGTTAATTTCATTTGTTTCAAAATTAGGATCTATGTAAATTCACAAAACTTATGATTATATTTTTTGAAGCTCATTGGAATCCTAAAAATATTTTTCAAAACAAAAAGTGATCAAAAACTTTTTGAAAATCAAAATTTTGGACTATTAAAAGTTCAGTCGACTAATGCATGGCATTCAGTCGATTGAAACTAGACTGCCAAAAAGGAAATTAGATCTAAAGTAGTTTAGTTAACTGACCCCTAAAGTCCAGTCGACTGAAGGGCAATCCAGTCGACTGAATGGGCTACTCCAGTCGACTGAATTGGCTTAATTTTGAATTTTTGGTTGAAATGGCTGGTTTGACATTACCACATTTAGCCCAATGGTTAGTCTAGACTTTTGGCCTATAAATAGAGCCCTTGTGCTATGGTTTTACTCACTTCAAACATTCCAGTCAATTCTCTCATGCTCTTATTTGTACTTTAATTTCTTGAGTTTTCAATCATTTTTTGAGAGAAAAGGTTTTAGAATTCTCATAGAGCTTCATTGATATATTCTTTGAGAAGTGAGTTAGTGTGTTAATTTCTTGTACTCATTCGCTCATTGAAGTAGCACTTATTTGTACACATTCATTTCAATCTGTTGTACTTGAGAAGGGTATTTCTTAAGAGAGGTTAGTCCGCCTATAAGGATTGGGATACTTGAGAAGGAGACATTCTCAAGAGAGGCTACTCCGCCTAGACTAAGGAAAGAGACTACTCTGCCTATTGAAAGAGTGATAGTAAAAATTCTCATAGCGGTTGGCTTGAGGCTAGGACGTAGGTTATTGCGCCGAATCTTGTAAAAATCTTGGTGTCATTTCTCTAACCCTTTATGTTCTTCATTTTCATTATTATATTGTTACTTATACTTGAATCATTAAGTATTAAAATCTATACTTGTGTTTTAATTTTCAAACAAGAAGTTTGAATCTTGTGAATTAAAATCTATACTTGCGTTTTAATCTTCAAACAAGAAGTTTTGAATCTTACTTATAAGTAAATTAAAATCTATACTTGTGTTTTAATATTTAAAGAAGAATTTTTTTTAATATCCAATTCACCCCCCCTCTTGGGATTGCACATATACTATCAGAGCACCCTAGCTCTTTAATCACAAAGTGAATCCCTCACTTGAACAAAGCTCAAACCTTGCCTCAACTACAATGTGAATGAAATGGAAAGCGTACAAAGAAAAGCTCCTTAATGAGCAAATGAGTACAAACTTTAAAGCACACTAGTTCACTCTCAAAGAAATATTGCTTGAAGCTCAAAAGAGAATTCTAGAGTTTTTCTCTAAAAAATAGGCAAGAGAATAAGAGATTTTGGAGTACAAAATGTAAGCACAAGAGAGAATGGAATGCAAGGCTTGTTGGTGCCTTTGATAGTCCTCCAAGGCTGTATTTATAGGTTAAAAATCTTACTAGCCGTTGGGCTAAATAAGGAAGTTTCAAACTAGCCGTTTTTGTCGAAATTCAAAAATTTGCCTACTCAGTCGACTGACTTAGGGTGTTCAGTTGACTGAATTGCCTTCCATCGAAAAACTAATTTTGGCAGAGCCCTTCAGTTGATTGACTGAGTTGCCTCAGTCGACTGACCTTTGAAAAATCAAAATTTTGATTTTTGAAAATCTTTTTCAGCTCTCAAAAATATCATTGTTATTTAAAAATGATTTTTCATGAAACTCAAAATACTTTTGGTCTATCTAGGTCTTCCTATGAGCTTCAACCAATATCTTTATGAGATGGACTTACATATCTCTCTAATAAATTCGAAAATTAAATCAATTTTTATCTTCACTTTTCTCCTGAATTTCCTTCACTTGTTTCATGCTTCATGGCTTCCATAATTTCCCACAAATAGCCTTCTCTTGCTTTATGCGTCATTATTTCCAAGTGTCATCTATGAATTTTCTGTACATAAGCTTAACATGCACAATTAAATACTTAAGTTTGTTATCATCAAAACGGATGTTGAAACCTTACTAGGCCAAACCCACGCATGCATGACATATAAAACATGCTATTCTTTAACGATTAAAGCAATAACCAACACATCGAATAAACATTATGAAAATAAAATGGAAATGGGTCTCACAACTCTCCTCTCTTGAAGGAATTTTGGCCTTGAAATTCGCTACAAGGTCATGAAGCAAATAACTCCAGATATCTAGCACGAGCTTCGAACTCAAGCTCCCACGTTGCTTCCTCGACTCCGTGATAAAGCCACAAAATCTTGACATAAGCAATGATTCTCCCTCTCAACACTTGCTTCTTCGTGTCCACGATCTTCACGGGTCTCTCCTCATAAGTAATATCCTCATCCACTCATAACTCAGCCCAATCCAACACATGTGATGGGTCAGGCTCGTACTTTCAAAGTATGAAAATATGAAACACATTGTGCACAGATGCCAACTGAGGAGGTAAAGCCAGATGGTATGCCACCTCCTCAATCCTCTCAAGGATCTCAAATGGTCCAATAAAATGTAGTGATAGCTTCTCGTTACAGCCAAATCTCATCAAATCTCGGCATGATGAGACTTTTAAAAACACGTGATGCCCCACCTCTAACTCCAAAGGCCTTCTCCTTTGATCAGCGTAGTTCTTTTGGCGACTCTGGGCTATCTTCAAACGTTAGCGAATCATCGAGATCTTCTCCATTATTTCCCGTATTTAGTCGGGTCCCAAAACTGTTGCGTCTCCAACCTCGGTCCAACATACAGGAGATCTATACGGCCTACCATACAAAGCCTCAAAAGGTGCCATCCCAATACTAGACTGATAACTGTTGTTATACGCAAACTCTGCCAATGGTGGGTGATCCTCCCAAGAACCCCAAAAATCAAGCACACAAGCTCTCAACATATTCTCCAAGATTTGTATAATCTGCTCAGACTGGCCATCTGTTTACAAATGAAAAGTAGTGCTAAAAAGCAAACTCCTTCCCATGGCTACCTGGAGACTCTGCAAAAAATGTGATGTAAAGCACGGGTCTCGGTCGAAAATAATAGACACAGGCACCACATGTAACTAAACAATCTTGTTGACGTACAGCCTACTTAATTTGTCTACAGAGTCTTTCACCTGGATGGGAAGAAAATGAGTGAACTTTATCAGTTTATCGACCATGACACAAATAGCGTCATGCCCTTTATGCGATCTAGAAAGTCTAGATATAAAGTCCATCGTGACGTTCTCCCATTTCCACTCTGATACAGACAATGGCTGAAGCAATCCTGTTGGTCTCTGATGTTTTGCCTTCACTTGTTGATAGGTAAGGCATTGAGCGACAAACAGAAACACATCCCTCTTCATTTCCTTCCACCAGAACTGACGACGCAGATCATGATACATCTTGGTATCTCCTGAGTGTATTTGATGTGCTTAATTTCTATACAAGTTTTGTCATACTTTTACTCTTAATTTTATACTATTTGATGTTTAATTATCTTATTTATTAGAGTTCTTATTTATTTATTTTGTTTGTTTTTGTTTAGGAATAAATCAATTGAATGATTGCTGAAATTGAGGAGATTGCTGAAATTGAATGATTGCTGAAATTGAGGAGGAAGGAATAAATCAATTGAATGATTGCAGAAATTGAGGAGATTGCTGAAATTGAGGAGGAAACTTTCCTTTCTTGGAATTCCTGAAACACCCTTCAGTATTTTGAGCGTAACGTTTGATAGAGAATTCGGATGAGATCGATCTTGGTATCTGCGGAAAGCGAAGAGAAAATTTTACAACTCTTATGTTGAAAACTTTCCCAAAAAATGACCATCTAGGGGCGAAAATTGACCGTGAAGTCAGAGGTCGAAAATTACCTATTCGGGAATCCATTTTTTGGGGGGAAAGCAAAAAAATAAATAAGTAGGGTTTTGAGCAAGCAGGGGGAGGACGACCAGGGAGAAAAAAGAAGAGTTTTTTTTCCATAGAGAGGAATCCGAAGCGTGGAACAAAGTGAAGAAGATGGAGGCTGAATTGGAGTTTGTCAACAATTGAGATTTTCGATCTACATAGAGTTCCTTCTTAATTCTTTCATCTTCTCTTGGCACAATTTTTATTATGAATTCTAGAGTTATTATGACGTGTTTTGATTTTATTATGGGATAATTTTTATTGCTAAGGCTACGATGTAGCCCCTCCATGATAATTTCGAATCTTTTTACTATGCGATCAAGATTTTATCATTCCTTTTGAAGTATACATCATTGTGTTTAATGCTTTCAATTATCTCGCCAATAGTTGAATGATTTGTCGTACGTGTTAACTCGAAAGATGATGCATATAGTTCAGCTTCGTATGATGTATGTCATAAATTGAACGAAAGACTTGAATGTGCCAACGCGATTTGTGTGGCTTTTAGATAAAATATTATTAATCTTAATGTGCTCAATTGCTTTTAAATTCACATAGACATATTGCGGGTTGTTGTATGTTGGGTAATTCTTAGTCTACTCGAGAGAGGGTCTTAGATAAGTTAGAATATTACGCCGTCAAAAAGGTTGATAATTGATTAATTGCATGGTTAGGATTTGGGATTGGATTGGTTAGGTGAGTCAGATGCCTTAGTATATTCTTTTTGGGTGAAATCTTCTTTAAGTTTATTGGTTTAAGTTTATTTATTTTTGTTTCTTTATATTGGTTTAAGTTTATTTATTTTTGTTTCTTTATATTCAAAATCCTCCACTTTTCTTGATTTTCAAATAATTTAGAATTAGAACAATTTCAATAGTTAATAGGTGAGTAGTCCTCGTGGGTTCGACATCCTTCTTTATCAGTATATCACATGATCGCCCAACACCACGTGTCCAAGAAACTTCACCTCGGACATCCAAAATTTACACTTCTCATATTTTGCTTACAATTGGTGCTCCCTCAAAAGTTGTAAAGCAATACAAAGATGCTTTTCTTATGCCTCTCTCGAAGGTGAGTAGATAAGAATATTATCTACGAATACAACCACAAAACTGTCCAGATACTGGTGGAATATGTGATTCATCAAATCCATGAACGTCGCAGGAGCATTCATCAAACCGAACGGTATAACTAAAAACTCATAGTGACCATAACGAGTTCAGAAGGCGGTCTTCGCTATGTCCTCGTCCCTAATCCTCAACTGGTGATATCCTGACCTCAAGTTAATCTTCGAAAAATAACTCGAACCTTTTAGTTGATCAAACAAATTATCAATCCTCGGTATAGGATACTTGTTTCTCACCGTTACTTGATTCAACTTCCAGTAGTCAAAACACAACCTCAAGGATCCATCCTTCCTTTTAGCAAATAAAGTTGGAGCTCCCCACGGCGACATACTCGGACATACAAACCCCTTATCAAGCAACTCCTGAAGCTGTACCTTAACCTCTCGCAACTCAGCCAGTGCAAAATGATAAGATGGCATCGAAATAAAAGCGATTCCTGAAACAAGATCGATCGAAAACTTTACCTCACGACTCGGTGGTAACTCAAATAGATCATTTGGAAAAACATCTAGATAGTCACAAACCATAGGGAGAAACTCTTCTCGAACCCTAATCACCTCATCCAACATGAGAGTAGAAAAGAGGAAACCCAAGTTTCCTTGGTTTTGCACAACACCGGGCATAGACACTAAACCCTCGTCCCAATCGCCCACGAAACAAAAATAATCACCTTCAAGCGTGCCGTGTGATCATGTGTACCTGAAACAAGTTTTCAAATCCCACACCGTGAATTGAGGCTCAATAGAAAACAAACTAGCATGAAGTAAAAACAGAACATGCTATTATAAATATAGTAATAATATTTTGACTTGCACGACCCTTAAATACAGTTTTGTACTAACCACAATAATTCACATGCAACACATGCATCTTCACGGGCTCTCACCGTAGGACCAAAATCTTTTTCTCATTATGTAAATCTTCACGGGCTTTCACCGCAGAACGAATATTCACCTCTCATTATGTAAATCTTCACGGGCTTTCACCGCATGATGAATATTCACTCTTCATTATGCAAATCTTCAAGGGCATTCACAGCAGAATAAATGTTCACCTCTTATTATACATGAATCAATCAAGTTTGCATGCATATGACCATGTATAAACATCAAAAACATATATCGACGTCATCTATCTAACCATGGAGACTAACCAACGTTAAAACAAGGCTCAACCCCAAGGGTTAGGTCCAAACCTCCAAGATTAGGTTTTCGCAAATATTTACATAAATCCTTTTAATTTTCAAAACTCCTCTTTTTGAAAACAACATGATGCGTACTTCTCCCAAAGTTATAATAAATCATAAAAGTGCACAACATGCTTTTTAGCCATCCAAACACGGCTTAAACGCAAAATTCAATATTTAATGCATTTTAAAATGGTAGAAAGGCATAAAACTCCATGTAGAACCCCTTTAAGATAAAATAGTCTAGGATCCTATCTCGGTGAGTTAAAACTCAAAGTTTTAAACTCTGGCGAGAAATCAAAGTTGCCAAAACGCGATTTCGTTTGGATGAATGCGAAGCCCACGGCGAGGATATCGATGATCAACAATTTGAACGCCAAGATCCGAACTCGAAGCAATCCTAAAGCTAGAGAGAAGACATAGGTTTTGAGAGTTCTTGGTAGAGAGAGAGAAGAAAACTTACAATAGAGGTTTTGGTTCAAAAACCAAGGCATGGGCTATTTTATAAATATTTCACGCGTGGCTGTCTGCTCGAGTGGATCTCCCACCGCTCAAGCGGTTCCCCACTGACCCAACTCTTAGCAACTTGCCAGCTCGAGTGAACAGAAATCTGCTTAAGCGGTCCCACTATTAGCCATCTGTCTGCTCGAGCAAACAGAGCACCGCTCGAGCGACCATCGCTGGGGGAAAATCTGAACGAAAGTAGCAAGACCAAACCACACATGCATGACACATATAAAAACATGCTGTTCTATAACAATTAAAGCAATAACCAACACATCGAATAAATATTATGAAAATAAAATGGAACCGGGTCTCACAGTAACAGCAGGAAAGATGCTTGGATTTATGATCATGCAACGAGGTGCAAAAGTTGATCCGTCGAAGATCAAGTCTATCCTCGAAATACCGAAAAAGATGTAAGGAGCTTTCTGGAAAAGGTTTAGTTTATCAATCGATTTATAGCCAAGTTGACCACTACCTGCGAACCTCTATTCTGACTCTTAAAGAAAGGGACCAAGTTTCAATGGGATCAGCAGTGTCAAGACGCTTTTGATGCCATATGATAGTACCTACAAAACCCTTCAGTTCTGTCGCCACCAAAACCCGATAATCCTTTAATACTGTATTTGTCTGTGAATGATTCAGCAATGAGGTGTATGCTCGCTCAAAAAGATGAAGCTAAAGTAGAAAGAGCTGTCTACTACTTAAGTAAGAAGATGATAGATTCTGAACATCGGTATACGCCTTTAGAGAAGACTTATTGGGCACTAGTTTGGGCATCTAGTAAGTTACGCCATTACATGCTAGCATACCAAGTTGTTCTGATCTCAAGAATGGACCTGCTTAAGTACCTCTTCGAGAAGCCAGGATTGATTAGAAAATTGGCACGGTAGTTGTTGATACTAGCTGAGTTCGACTTACAGTACGTCACGAGAAAATTAGTAAAAGAAAGAGCCATTGCAGAGTTCTTAGTCGACCTTCCTATTGAAGGAGAAAAAGAACCCGAGTTTGAGTTTCCTAATGAACGAGTGTTGAAAATCGAGAAGGATCTATGGACCCTGTATTTTGACGGAGCTTCGAACAAATATAGATATGGGACAGGGATACTTTTGATTGCTCCCAATGATTCCCATATTCCTTTGGCTTATAAGATAATTTTTGAGGTTACCAACAATCAAGCCGAGTACGAATCATACCTAGCCGAATTGGAAGCAGCCTTAGAACTAGAAGTAAGGAAATTGGAAGTAATAGGAGATTCATCATTGGTCGTGTCCCAAGCAAAAGGAGAGTGGAAGGTTAAATAAGAGAGGTTGATCCAGTATCAGCAAGGGCTCAAAGTAATGATTCTTTGTTTTGAGAGTGTGGTGTTTACCAACGTCCTGAGGTTGCAAAATAAGTTCGCTGACACCTTAACTACTCTGACATAATGATAGACATACCGCCTAGAGTGAGGATGAGACCTTTGAAAATTTAGCAAAGAGATACACCCGCAATCGGTAATATGATCACTACCTAAGAAGTCAATGATGGATTACCCTAGTACCATGACATTTGGAATTTCATTGAAAAGGGAGAGTATCTTAGTCGAGCCAGTAAAAATGATCAAAGAGCTATTAGGAGACTTGCTGCATAGTTTGTTATCTGTGGGAGAAAGCTATACAAGATGGGATATCTGGGAGTTAACAAACTTTGCGTTGACACGGAGGAAGGACACGAATTGATGAGAGAAGTTTATAGAGGAGTTTATGGGCCTCACATGAATGGATTGATGTTAGCTAAGAAGATTTTGTGCCAATGATACTTTTGGATGACAATGGAGACAGACTGTCACCAGTTTGTCTGAAGATGCCAAAAATGCCAAGTTCAAGCAAACCTCATGCATGTGCCACCATCTCAACTCTATAATATGACATCACCTTGGCCATTCTCAGTTAGGGGAATCGACGTGATAGGGAAAGTCACACCCAAGGCATCAAACAGACATGAGTTTATTCTTGTAGCGATTGATTACTTCACAAAGTGGGTCGAAGCTACCTCCTATTATGTCCTGAAAACCTCTCAAGTATCTAAGTTCATCAGAGAGAATCTTATCTATCGATACAGGGTCCTGCACGAGATACTTTTTGATAATAGTTCTCATTTCCAAGGGTAAGTTTTATATCTTTTAGAGGAGTATCAAATTGTCAGTTATAAGTTTTCTCATAGATCGCAAATCAATTGAGTTGTGGAAGCTGCTAACAAAAATATAAAGAAGATTCTGCAAAAGATGATAGAGGGAAGTACAGATTGGCAGAAAAAGTTTCCATTTGCACTTTAGGGGTACCGAACATCGATCAGGACTTCTACCGGAGCAACACCGTATGCGTTGGTCTATGGAATGGAAGCGATTTTACCCATAGAGTTAGAGATTCCATTTTTGAAGATAATAGCTTAAAGCAGTATTTCTGAATCAGAGTGGCAGAAGGACAAATTTTAAGAATTGATCTTGTTTGATGAAAGAAGGATCAGGGCGCTGTTTCACATCCAAGGGTATTAGAGAAGAATAGCTCGGGCATTTAACAAAAAGGTTAAGTCTCGAAACTTGAAAGAAAGCGACTTAGTCCTCTAAGAGATCAGAGCTCTGATCTTCGATCTAAGGGGCAAGTTTAAACCTAATTGGGCCAGACCTTATCTTATCAAAACCCCGATGACAGGAAGTGCTGCTATTCTAATGGAACTAGATGGGAATGTCTTCTCTACACCAATCAACTCAAACCAGCTTAAAAAGTTTTATCCCTGAGAGAAAACCCACAAGGGCAACCTTGGCAAAAAGAGAGTGTTAATACTCGAGTGTAAACTGAATCTCGAACTACGTTATGGTTTGATTCCCTTCTTTGGGATATGTAGGTAGCTTTTGTCAGAAGTTCGGCCCAAACCTATGTTTGAAATTCTCCCTTTGTAACCATGTTTAGGTAGTTGATAAATGTAAAAGCTAGCTTTAAGTTTTTCTAATAAATCGATTATATTGCAAAAACAAAATTCTAAAAGGATAGTTACAGAAATCATTGCGAGCTAGAAGTGGAGGAACTTTCATTAAGAAGTTTTACTAATTCAGTTTTGATTCTAAAAATAAGAGAGGCTCGCAAGTCCTCTTCCTAAAAAGCTAAGAAGAAAACAAATAAAATATTCGAGTACAATGAAGTAAAGTCAAGTCCTTCTTCTCTTTGCATCTCCTCCCTGTCTTGCACTATGCTCTAACTCTGTCCCTAGCCAGGTCTTGTAATCCTCAGAAAGCATGCTGTCAAACTCTTTACCGACCAGCATCATCAGTCGAGAAGACCAAGCCCGCTAGTACTGACCCTAGAAAGGGGCCCAGTGAGAAGAATTGTACAGATGACTCATAGCAACATCAGGCCTAGTCTGACTATGCCCAAATTGATGAAGGATGCGGTATGGATGATACAAGGTGCCAACCTCAAACCGATCCGAAGGATTCCCAGATGATCCTTAGTAGCGGCAGTCATGAGAGAAATCTTCAACTAGGGGGATTTCTAGAAAATGTCCTCCCCAGTCAAAGAGCTCAAATAATCAGTCCAAGTAGCTTTAGTAAAGCAGAGGTGATAAACCCGACGGTGGATAAACAACTTCACGTTGTAGCTGTTAGATACGGGCTTCTTTAATAAGTTCACTTTTTCCATCAGCCAAAGCTGAGAGAAACAAAGAAAAAGGAGTGCTAAGTGGGAAAATAAAGAGAGATGAAGAAAAAGAAGAGCTGAGCAGAAAAACAGAGAGAAAAACAAAAAAATGAGAGTTTAGTGAACACATGCAGCAGAAGAACACTACCAGCAAAGTAAGGGGCACCCTTAGTGCGGACTGTATCAAGACCAAGAAGTGTCTTAGCAAGAACTAAGGGAACAGGGTCCTGGCCCTCATGTATCTGATGAGCCATGTCCACCAGAGAAGAATTAGCTCGCCCGTCAGAAGGTCCCAAGAGGAAACGAGCCAGTAGACAGATACAAAGAGCATAGCAACACTAAGCTGAAAGGAGAAGTTGGTAAAAGAACCCCAGGGTCCGAAAAGATCTATGATCCGTGCCATGTTGAGGAATCCATCGTGGGTAATGAGCGAAGCCTCGCACTTCGAGAAGCTGTAAAGTTGTATCAGTCGATCCCTGGAACTTAAGAAGGGAGTAGAGACTTTGACCTCATCTCAAGACGAGATCTCAAGGATGGCAGAAATGTCCTCCACCGTCGAGCACAGTTCTTCATACTTGAAGTGAAACACGTGTACATCAGGATCACGCAGTCGGGCAGCTCCTCTCAAGAGATGCCAATCGATCGTCTTGGTTCTTAAGGAAAGATAGTGCATCTAGACCGAAGTTGAGAAAGTGCTTACGCTCGACCGATGAGAAGTCACCCATCTAAGCTAAATGAGAGTTGTTATAGGAATGAGCTATGGACAAGACAAGGAAAATGCAAAATATTTAGACAGTGGGGTTTGGAACAGGGGCCCCCTTTTATAGAGCCAAAAATGGAGGAAACTACAGAATTTGACTTAAGTTTTGCGCCAAAAGGCTTAGTCACGGCTATCACTTTTTCCTCACGGTCGTTATCTCCAAATGTCACGGCTGCCATTAAAGTTCACAGCCGCGAACTCCAAACCACCAGGTCACAAACTTTTTCCTACGTTTGTTCAGGTCGCCACTTTCCAAACTCACGGCAGCAAGATTATTCCTCATGGCTGCAACTTTTTTGGTGCAGAAATTTTGACATCATGTCCCTCTTTGTCAACATGCCCAAATCCTTGTTAGGAACCTGTTAGCAACTCAAAACATGAAAATGGATTTACAAGACAAGATATCAACTCACAAGTCATATATCATGCATAATTAAGATCTAAGAAATCAAAAATATTTTTCATACCACAATAAAAAACGACAAGCATTCATGATAGGTAAAAATGTAAACCAAAAGACGCGAAGACCCCATCCATCGCAAGTAATGTATGCGAACAGTGTATGAAGAATGTGTATCAGTAGGCGTGCAGGCCCAAATGAAGAATAGGCACGCATACCTCTATGTACAAAAGAGAAGAGAAGAAAAAGTAACAACATTTGGGCAGCAGTGGGGTCATCACTCTCACAGGGTTCTCTTCTTCCGGACCACGTAACCTCCCTGGAATGACTCTCCGGATGTCGACCCGATCTCCTCCTCCTCCTCCTCCTCTTCCTCTAAGCTATCAGCCGTCTGTGTGACACTAAGAGTTTGAGCTCTGAATGAAAAAGCAGCAAAAGCAGAAGCAGAAACCTTCACAAAAGGTGCAGCTGGTGCCACACGACCTTCACGAGTCCTCAGGCCTCTACCCTGGTCGTGTTAAAAGAAGAAAGGGTCATGTCAGAGGGTAGTGTATGTGAACAGAATGGAAAGTGCAGAAAAATATATAAGAGCAGAATGAAGCCCATACCATGGCAGGGCTGCCCTGAGGAGTAGGAGGTTGCATGCCCTGAGACTGGAAGGCACTGTCCCAGCGACGGACCAACACCTTCAAACTGGTGATGAGCCGGAGGCACTCCTCACCCCACTCTCGGGGAAGCTGTCAAGAAAGTGATCGTATTAGTACAAACAGATATGAAAAGCAGTATGGAAAGTAAAGAAAGAAGGGAAGGATGTTGTACCTGTTCTACGCTAAGAGGAAGGCATAGCTCCTGTGCCATTGGCTCTAGGACTAGGATATGATGGAGGTTCCCATCCACGAATATGTCCACTGTCCAGGACAACTTGGGATAGGAAACTCAAGCAGGACCAAGGGCAGCAGAAAGAGGACCCAACACAGCAGCATGAGCACCCATGGCTGGTATGAGCCTCTCTCGAGCAAATTGTTAGAGGCAAAACTGCTAAGATCATTGTTTTTGCAAATAATTTTTGGTAATAAAATAACTGGACGAAAAAAATGCTACAATGGGCTCTAGATAAAACTTTTGACGTCGAACAATCAAAATAAAAACCCGTGCAACTAAAGTTAATTTAGAAGAATACCTTTTATCGGTCAAATCTTCAACTACGTTTTTGTTCCTGAGTTGAAGCTCCCGTCAGATCTCTTACTGTATTTTCTTATGCGATTCTTGAATGTAGTGTGGGCTACAATCTATCAAGATCTTGTACCGGCAAAACCTAGACATCTTTAGTTTTGAAGACAAGTTACGAAACTAGTTCACCCTACCCGCATATTTATAGAGCTATAGAAGGAACCTGCAGAGTAATTATGAGTAAGATTTCTAGTGGATCACAGACACCAATCAACGATTTTCGCAATTAAGCAAACCTCATAGCGGTATCTATAATTATGAAAACCTTCTTACATTGAGCTCCTGTTATTAAATACTTAACATTTCACCCCACGTTAAGATTCTCGATACCCACTAATTAAATTTAATTACTGACAATTTAATGTAATCGGCATCTTTAAATTCCTTAAGCCCTTCTACTTAATTTATTTGACCACAGGATAATCAAATTAACCTGTAGGATTTGGCATGGTAAAACTTATAAGCTTCCTTAAGGGAGTATCCTGATCTCTTGGGACGTGAATTTTATCAATAATTAATATTCACTATGTAAATAATACTGCTATCCAACTCTCTGGGAATGTAGATTCATATAAGATCACACCCTCTAATGAATCAAAACAATAATATTAAATATACGCAAATCAATAATTGTTTAAGAATTAAGAGTATAAGCACTATTTATAAATCTTGGGGTGTGAATTAATTTATATAGTTAGTATAAAATTAATTACCCCAATGTGTCCCATTCAATACACACAAAGTGTACTAGTACAGAGAGTTGGAACAATAGACGATACTATTATCTATTCTCCGTAACCAGAACAGGCCTACTAAAACTCTGTGTCACAGTCGTACCGATAGTATGTCCATTTCCATCAAAACTGTGAACATAAAACTTATATTTTGTAAGAACTTAAAATCTGATCTTTTGTGTACCTCTACACACCAGATTAAATACTATACAAAATATTGAACATCCATGCATAACATTAAAAAAATGATATACATACATTGTTCATAAAGATTATCATAAAATAAAAAATTAATTATATTAAAATAAAATTAAATACTAAAAATATAGTTTTCAGTACACTAACCCTAACAATCTCCCACTTATACTCAAAACCATGCTGCTATACATCTGACTCCTATGCCCTCTACATGACTATCAAGACTTAGCCGGTAAATTCTTTGTAAAAAGATCTGCAAGGTTATCTCCTGATGCAATCTTGGTCACTGATGCAATCTTGGTCACAACAATATCACCTCTCTGTATAATTTCTCGTATCTATGATACTTACACTCAATGTGCTTTCCTTTCTTGTGGACCCTTGGCTCTTTCGAGTTTGTAACCGCTCCGCTATTGTCACAGTAAAGTGTAATAGCTGACTGAACTGAAGGGACCACCTCTAGATCAATAGGAAGTTCCTGAGCCAAACGGCCTCCTTGGCTACTTCAGAAGCTACCACGTACTCGGGCTCCATGGTAGAATCAGCAATGTAGGACTGCTTGATACTCCTCCAACTTATAGCTGTACCTCTTAAGCTAAACACATATCCTGAGGTAGACTTACGAGAATCTTTGTCAGACTGGAAACCTAAGTTTGTGTACCCCAAAGGTACTAGACTATCTGCCTGGTAAATTAACACATAATCCTTAGTTCTTTTTAGGTACTTGATTATATTCTTTACCGCAGTCTAATGCTCCTGCCATGGGTTAGACTAATATATGCTAACCATGCCAACGGCAAAGTAGATGTCGGGTCTAGTGCAAAGCATAGCATACATGAGGCTTTCTACTGCCAAAGCATAAGGAACCGCCTTCATGTTATCTATCTCATCAGGTGTCTTAGGACACTGATCCTTGGACAAAATGATTCCATGCCTGAAAGGGAGAAACTCTTTCTTAGAATCCTGCATGCTAAAATGAGCAAGGATATTATCAATATATTTTGCTTGTGATAAGCCCAATATTTTTTGTTTTTGATCTCGCACAAGCTAGATCCCAAGGATGTGACTGGCTTCTCCCAAGTCTTTTATATCGAACTGTCCAGATAACCATACTTTAACCGTAGATAATGCCTTCACATCATTTCTAATGAGAAAAATATCGTCTACATAAAATACTAAGAAAATCACCACGCTTCCGTCACACTTCTTGTACACACAGAACTCATCTGGACTCTGATCAAAACTATAAGACTTTATGGCTTAGTCAAACCGAGTGTTCCAAGACCTTGATGCTTGCTTAAGTATATAAATGGATCTCTTAAGCTTAGCAACATGTGCTCCTGGTCCTTTGTAATGAATCTGTCAGGTTGTACCATATAGATATACTCATCAAGACTTCCGTTAAGAAAAACTATCTTGACATTCATTTGTTAAATTTCGTAATCAAAATGTGCAGCAATGGATAAGAGAATTCAGATAGTCTTAAGCATGGCTACCAGCGAAAAGGTTTTTTCATAATCGATTCCTTCTTTTTGAGTGAACCCTTTAGCAACAAGCCTAACTTTAAAAGTTTCAACCTTTCTGTCTGTTCCTCTCTTCCTCTTGTAGATCCACTTGCATCTAATAGGTTTTATCCCTTCGGGTGGTTTTATAAGTTTCTAGACCTAATTAGAGTATATAAAATTCATCTCTGAATTCATAGCCTTTTGCCAAAAATCTACATTTTTGTCTTAAAGTGATTCATTGTAGTTATAGCGTTTGGTATCTAGTTCTGTCGGGATCTTGTTAAAAGAATCTCCCAAGAACATATACCGATCAGGTTGATGAACAACCCTCCCACTACGACGAGGCACTACCTGTGTCTGTGTACT
>JAULJZ010183605.1:0-22048 GCA_032270985.1 Heliamphora pulchella | reverse complement strand
GGAAACTGCGATTGCAGGACTCGGTTTGCAAATTCCATTTATGTTATTTCATTTCCTGTAATTTCAGATTATTTTAAGTTGTTGAAAGTAAATAAAGATGCATTTTCTGGATCCCCGAGCATGTATTTTATTTTGGCGTTAGATATTCTCTTAAAACGACAACAGTGTATGGGCTTCGTCTAGCTCCGTCAATGGACTCAATTCTAAAGTACCTTTTTCGGAAAAAGATCGAACAGATCAGCCCGCGAGTCTCTACGCAGCGATAAAGAAAGCTAGTGAAGAGATTGCACATTCGTATAACAATATCTATGGCCTTTCGATCACCGGGCTGCGGTTTTTCACGATTTATGGACCTTGGGGGCTCCCTGACATGGCATATTTCTTCTTCACAAAGGATATATTGAAACGGAAGTACATTCCAATCTTTGAAGGTGCTAATCATGCTAGCGTCGCGAGGGATTTCACTTACATTGATGATATAGTGAAGGGTTGTTTGGCTGAGTTAGATACTGCGAAGAAGAGTACTAGGAGCTGTGGGAAGAAGAAAGGAACTGCGCAATTTCGGGTTTTCAACATTGGGAGTACTTCTCTGGTGCCCGTTCTGTTGTGTGCGTTCACACTGTCTTTCACGCATTCCATCGAACATGTCTAGGGCAAGGGCAAAGACTTTCTTCTCCCAACCTCACTCTATTTCTCTCTCTCTCAGCTTCAGTTACTCTCTCTCTCTCTCTCTCTCTCAGCTTCAGCTTCCCCCGACAAATTTAGAAAAAATGTCTAAGGACGAATGGCTGGCCGATCCTGCTAGTGACACGGCGACTTCTCGCTCTAAGGCCGACTCCAATGAGTAGCGCAGCGGAAATCCGTATTAAAGATGCCAAACATCTCTTAAAGGTGAGAATGGAAACTATCAGGAAGAACTAGTTTATGGGAGGAATTAAAGATGCCAAACAAATGATTTAGAAAAAAGAGAAAAAGCTAAGAGAAGACTTGATAATAGGAATCTGTAAAAGAAAAAATGAGAAGAATACAAGTTATGCAACGGTTAAATGTCTAGGAGGGGTAAATACAGAAGAATTTTTTTATTTCTTGAGTCAAATATGAGTTGACTAACAGAAGTTTAACGGCGTGGGTTAATGTGTAACACGAAAACAAATGGCAAGGGAGGACGATGTAATTTTTCCAAACTTGTGGGGCTGACTGTATTTGACCGAAACTTCAAGGAAGGTTAATGTAATTTATCCTATATTTTAATATTTCTTCGTGTCTTAATATACCATTTAGATTTTAGTATTCGATGTACAACTTTAAGTTCTCAAATAGTGTGCCCATATGATAAATCTTGAAACATTATCTAATATTAGTGGTCGCAACACAAATAATGGCATAAAGTACTTAATACCTAGCGAGCAGATATCTATGAGCAAAATGTAGACAACAATAAATGAAAAACTACTCTCTTCATCTGAATAATATGAATTTTTCCAACAATATTACTTTTCACAAAATAAGTTTGATTACTTTTTTTTAAATGCTAAAAAAATAACGTGTTAATGTGCTGTATGTATCGCGTATCACAAATCACATCATATATGATTAGGCAAATTTTATTTTACCCCCTTATGGTATAGGTCGTGCAGATTAACTCTCTAATATTTGAAAATAATCACATAACTTCTTGTGGTTTGTGGATTAAAATGCACCGTTGTGAAATCCATCTAAGTTAACGAAAAGTGACAATCACGCGCCCAAGAGAGAGTGAGCAATATTTTTAGACAAAAATGCGTTTAATAAATCTTTAAATTTGCAAAAAAACATCATTTTCTTCTATTTATTTCCTCTCTCTATTCTCTCTCTCCCTAACGCCACTCCTTGATCCTCTCCCGCCAACCTCACTCCCCCAACCAGGGATGAAGCCAAGATTTTGTTATGAGGGGGCCCAAGTATAAGTTTACAAAAAAATTATGACTAATAATATAAATTAGATTTAGTATATAAACATAAAAACATTCATTTAGTATTAACGAAAATACGACAACAAAACACCACCAAAAACTTTTTTTTCTAATACATATCAACTACCACATGATTCTCAATCATAGTGGTACTCGACGACTCTTCATGTCACGGAATTCATCGATGATTGAATCTACACTAAACTCCTAAGCAATTTCTTTTTCAGTGTACATAATCAAATCATTTGCGAGAAAATCATCTTCCATCTTGTTTCGAAGTTTAGTTTTAACAATACTCAGCTAAAAATGCACACTCTGTAGTCGCAGTGGAAATCAAAAGTGTAAGAACAAGTCTAACCAATCTGTAAAGAAGTGAATAGATCTCTGATTTTCTTGTCTTGTCTTGACCAACCATTTACATAATTCAGAAATAGTAGACAATTCTTGTAAATCTGAATTTTGAGAAAATCTGAATTTTGAGATATCTCCACCTCATAATGTCTTAATTGTCTCATCAAGCTCTTTTTTTCCAATTCCGTGAACTCTTCAGGGTAAAACTTGTCAACAAGCTTGCAAATATCACCAATTTTGAAGGATTTGCACTTATCTCTAGGATCCAATGCACAACTAAGAGTTAATAGCTTCACTGTATTTTCACTGAACCTGTTATGCAGTTCCTGCAACCAAGAATCTATCGTAGCATTGAAAATATCTATACTGTAATGATGCTCCACTGTGATTTCATTTTGTTGATGGCGAGCCCGACCTCGTCTTGCAACATAATGAGTACTCATATTTGGGACTTCTATGTTATGTTCAGTATAAAAGGATTTCACCTTCGTAAAAAGCTTATCCCTCCATTGTCTCTCAACTGTTGAATAAGTACTTTTGTTGTTGAGACAAGGTAAAAGGCATTTAGAATATCTTGGGACTTCTGTTGCAAAACTTGATAGAGTGTATCTGTGGTCTCCATGATCTCTTTAATAAGATGCAAGATGAATGTAAATTCAAAAGATGTCATTGAGGCAGTAGCTGAATCTGCATCTCCACGTTGAGAGGGATTAGTACCTTCATCAATGATGTTGTTTAGAACGACACACTTGCATTGAACATCTTGATCAAGCTTGAAATGGATTTTAAGTGAGAACTCCAACGAGTATCTCCCGCTCGTTGTAAAGTGCCAATTTAATTAAGGCTTGTGCCAGTCTCAAGTTCATCAATGGCAATCAATTGGGTAATTTCGGTAGCGTAAGCAAGTTTCAATTCATCATTGTGCTTGTAAGAAGCACCAACAATGTTGACAATAAATGTGAATTTATAAAAGAATTGATGGACAAGGATGAAATCTCTAGAAACTTTACCCAATGCCAGCTGCAATCTATGGGCAAAGCCATGAACATAATAAGCATATGGAGAATCATTAGCAACTAATGCTTGTAACCCGTTGATTTCACCTCGCATATTACTTGCACCGTCATAACCTTGACCTCGAAGATTTTGATAATCAAGATTGTGATGAGAAAAAATTGAAAAAATTGCATTTTTAAGAGTTAATGTCGTAGCGTTTGTAACATGAGCAAGGCCAAAGAAGTGCTCACGTACTAGGCCATCATTGTCGACAAATCTAAGAACAATAGCCATTTGTTCTTTTTTTGACTCGTCACAAGCTTTATCAACAAATTATACAAAACTTTGAATCACCAATTTCTTCACGGATTGCTATTTTGACATTATTTGCAAAAACACACACAATCTCTTTTTGTGTATTTGAAGATGTATAAGAGGCATTTTTGGGGGCATTGTCTAACACAAATTCCACAACCTTCTCATTGTATGAAGCCAAAATCTGAACCATTTCGAAAAAAATTCCACGATTCATTGATTCTTTATATTCATTATTGCCTTTAAAAGCACAACCTTGAAGTGTATGCCATCGAACTAGCATTAATTGAGACCTTAAGCCGTAACCAATTAGCTGCAATCTGCACAGAAGTGTGCTTATCAAAAATGCATTGTATGTGTTGCGATTGATTCATCAAATCTTGACAAGCACTCATGACAAGTTTATGAAGAGAGTTTGGATCTTTCCCAATATAATTGAAGAAAGCACAATTCTTTCCATCCCTAACTTTTTTCCAAGTCTGAAACCCATCAACAGTGAATGCACTTTGTCCATAGTGTTCTCTAGGCTTGTTAAAGAGAAAACAAGGGAGGCAGAAAGCAGCATCTTTTGTAGGAGAGTATTCTAACCATGAAGGATATAACTTAAACCAAGAATTTTGAAAGCGGCAGGGATGAGATGGTGGTCCAAATTTTGGATACTATGGAAGTATACATTGATATGGACCAGCTCTAATGCAAGCATGTCTGTTTTCATCACGTTGGTCAACAGGATACTCCCATATTTGTTGTCGCAATCTTGGATCACGTTCTAAACTACCTGTTTCAATATCTTGAGGTTTAATCCTTTGAGATTTTGAAGATTGACTTTCGGAAATTGATGTTTCTTCATTAGAGATAGGTGTTGATACATTATTTTTAGAATTTTCAATAGTTTTTCTCTTGAAGTAAGAATCAGTTTTGGATGCCTTTCCCATCTACATTAATGAAAAAAAACATAAAAGATTCTTATATTAATAGAATGCTTTCATAAAATTAAGATTCAAACTAAAGTCACATATTCCAAATATTTACGGGCATTCTTATTTTTTTATTACCATATGCACAAGTATCACAACAATAGAAGCTTATATATGCACAATGGTTTATTGAAATTCTTCATGTCACAGCTCTAAAATACCTAATGTCACAACTTTAAAAAAATCCCTAATTCGTATTGTCACAAGTCACTACTCTTAAATCCCTAATATCAATGATGGAAAAAAACATAAATGTAATTAAAAAATTAGGGTTTGAAATGTAGGGACTGGAGAAGAGGGTTCGAATCTGAAATATAGAGAAAACAATAAATCAAATTAACCACATTAGTGTGTAACCTTCAATGATCTGCGAGCGCGCAATCCCCAATTACGAGCGGCCAATGCTGAATATCAGGAATATGGAGACTTTAATGTGGAGATCACAGCTTCTCTTTGACAAAAAATAAAATAGAAGAACAAAATAGGAAGTGAGAAATAGTGAGGGCCCAATAAGAGAAATCTTAACACTTAATGTAGACTAGAGAGAGAGAGAGAGAGAGAGAGAGAGAGAAGCTATTACCCAGTATTGCTCTTCAGCCGTCTGGGTTGCGCTGCGGAATGGAGTGAGAGAGAGGCCTTCAATTTGAGATTGCCCATTATGTGTCAGTGTGTTTTATGGAAGAGTGTGTGAAGAAAGTTGCAGGGGCCAATTTATTTAAAAAAGCTTATAAGCTAAAATTTGTATGTACCTATAAGGATGTTTTTAAACATAGTGTGGCCATGGCCCCCCTTGGTCTTACACTCCCTTCGTCCTTGCCCTCAGCCCCTCTCTCCCCATCCCACTCCCCCTCAGCCCCTCTCTCCCCATCCCCACTCCCACTCCCCCTCAGCCCATCTCTCCCCATCCCCACTCCCACTCCCACTCCCACTCCCACTCCCAATCCCAATGTCTGATGTAGAGCAAGTGGCAAAGAAGAAAGGGTGCGGAGGAATAAGATTTTGTTTATGGAAACCCTTATTTTTAGAAACTATTTTCTTTTAGAAGTTTTTATTTTAGTGCCTCCTGTTTTTGCACATTGATGTTTTCCTAGTTAAGACTGCAAATTTTTAGTTTCCTTATTATTTTTCTTGATTAGTAAGGAAGTAGCCTAAATTGCTACTTTCCTATTAGGTTATTCTCTTACTAAAGTTAGGATTTCTAACTAGTATAAATAAGTGTGTAAGCCTAAGGCTATCGATCTTTTTCGTCAATAATATTTAGAGCTTTTCACTTCTCTTGAGGATTCGAGGTTCTTGCTTGTGGATTCACATGTTTATCTCATTTGCTAGAACGCTATCTAGCCTTTTGTGATATTTCGTTGCGTCTATGCCCCAACATTCAAATTGAAAGATACACATATTTATATATATACCAAAATATATACATACAATTATGAAAAATGCCCCTGTTACAACGCACCATGGCGGCACCTTCCTTGAGGTTGATCATATCAATTCCATCCATGTATTTGCAGGTCATTCATTTGCATCCTTTTTAACTCCACCCATAATCACACATGGGGTTGAAGACTCCACTATTGCAACCCATGGTGATCTTTCCCTTGTTGCCACCTCCTCCAGATGCACTCTCCCTCGGAATTGACTCATCAAGCAAGCATGCTGATCCCGGAGACATCACGACTAGACCACTGAAAACATTTCGGTACACTGATACAACAATCCTGAGCCCCTCACCCTATATGGAAAATTCTATAGGGGATGCTTAGCTCATATGTAGACGCTTATTTAATTTCTCTGTCTGTATACAACTTATTTCTCTTTGTTTTCATAGTTTTCTTTTTCTTCTTAATTTTCCCCTCGCTGCCAGTGTAAGAAAGGAGAGGAACAATACACCTATTGTACATCATTCACATGAGCAACGGGGTCTTGAACGAGAAATGGTGTAAATTTCCTTTTTTCAATTAAGGCCTCACCGACCAAGAATTTCCAATGGTTGCAGCTCATCAGATGGAGTAAAAAGGAAAAAAAAAATTTATATATACATGCATATTTATGTGAGTTTAGTTTAGATGAGAGGAAGAAGATGAGGGTTTGTTTGTTGGGGGAGGTTATTTGATTGGTGGTGGTTGTTTGTTATTATATGTATATATACCAATTCGATCAGGTCACCATGAGTAGGACTCCGGCCGTAACATAATCAATAGGAGGGATGTGCATCAATTTACAAGCATCATTGATTCATTAATGGATGTTAATGGTGCATTTTAGTCCACACGTCAAAGAGAGTTATGGAGCAGTATGCACATCAATACCACAAGGGGGTAAAATGAAATTTACCCTATATAATATGTACATAGATACATTTAACATAAGATATGTATTATTTAACCATTTAACATATCGAATCGTAAGATAGATAACGTGAAGCATATGATAGTGATAACATTAGACACACCACCTTTAATTTACTCAATGGTAAATTCTGTATAAAAATGTTTTGAGCATCTGCTGGAGATGTTTGAGCATTTAGTAGTTACTTTGAATATAGGGCACATAGCGAGTTTGTGAATTATAGTTAATCTGTATGAACCAATATTTGATGGATTATGATTATTCAAAATTGCAGCAGTAGTTTTAGAAGAACATTATTTTACAATATTATATCCTGGAATCATGACTGTTTTTCGAAGGGTGCTGCTGATAAACCACTTAGAAGACTTTTTTAATCACAACATTTTCCCTGTTTGTTTCAGCTTTTGAGGGGTGCTTATGTAGTTATATCTATCTTTTTCTTTTAATTTTTTTGGGGAGTCTGCTGAACTGTTTATTACAGTTCCTGGTTTCAACTTGCGACTCAGAAATGACTTAAATATGCTGAAAAAACTGGTTATCTGAAAGCTGGAGTGGGGTTCTTTTAGCTTCCACTTATTCATTATCAACTCTAGCTTAAAATAAGCTTGAGACAAACAGGACAATTACTCCTAAGCTTGGTGTTGCTATTGTTGCCTGTTTCACTTGTGTTTCTAGCCATGTGGATCTTGCAAACATGGCCAATTCCATTACAGTTGGTATTGACTTATTTGTTTTGGAGAGGGGTGCTTTTAGCTTCCACTCGTACTATTATGAACTTCTGGCTGGAAATAAGCTGTGATAAACTGGGCAATTATTTGCCTAAGCTCGGTGTTGCTATTGTTGCTTGTTTAACTTCTGTTTCTAACCATGTGGATCTTGCAAACTCCCATTACAGTTGATGATATTGACTGATACAATTCTAGAAGTCCTTCAGGTTTGCAACTTTGCTTGGTCAATTCAATTTGCAGAAGTTTGTATCCTCTGTCAAGGAGAATGGATTGATGCAACCCTCGGAATCTTCATGGCTGAAAAGCATTGGAAGACACCTTTGCAACAAATCCTTGTACGCCATCAATTTTTGTTCAGAACACTTGATTACACCTGATGATACACTGCTTTTAAGCATAGAAGGGTGTGGTGATAAGAAGACAACTCGAAAGAAAGCCGTTCTTCATCACAAGGCAAGGATTTATGACTCTGACTTTATATATATTGTTAGTGTAACAGATTGGAAGAATGAGAGAGCTTAACCTGAAGGTTAGCTCCTCTAATTATTTATATTAAACCATATATTATAACATTAGTATAAATGATCCTCAATACTCCCCCACAAGTATATTTCACTCGTGAACTGCACAAAGGTTTGGTGAATAAATCTGCTAACTTGACTTCACATGGCTTGCACAAATCTAATTTTGTAACAACTTTTCTCAAATAAAGTGACAATCAATCTCAATACGTTTTGTTTTCTCTTAGAATACTGGATTAGATGCAATGTAAACTGTTGCTTGGTCATCATATAACAAATTTATAGGATGAGAATATTGAAAGCTAAGTTCCTACAACATATATTTCAACCAGATCAACTCAGAAATGACCTGTGCCATAGTTCTGTATTTGGATCTAGCGCTAAATAGAGCAAAAACGCTCTGTTTCTTACTTTTCCATGATAGTAAATTACCTTCAGCAAATACGTAATAACCAGCAGTTGACCTTTTATTAGATGGAGATCTAGCTGTATAATCCTTAATTTGAGTATGCCCATAATTCTGATATAACAAACGACGACATGGTGTACTTTTGAGATATCTTTGAATACAATAGCATCAAAATGACAATTTTGTGGAGCATCTAAAAACTGACCAACAACACTAACTGCAAAAGAAATGTCTGGACCGGTAACAGTCAAATAATTTACTTTCCAACCAGTCGTTGATATTGCCTTGGATCTACTAACAACTCATCTTGATCTCCAAATAGTTTTGTGTTGGGGTCCATAAGAATGTAAATAGGTTTTGACCCTAAAATTCTTGTTTCACTAATAAATCGAGAATATATTTTCTTTGAAATAAGGAGATGCCCTGGCGTAATCTAGTCACTTACATACCCAAAAAGTATATTGACCTTCCCATATCTTTAGTATGAAATTTGGTATGTAGAAACAATTTCAAATCCTCAATATCATTATAGTCATCACCTGTGATCACAATATTGTCCACATACACAATTAGCACTATGTTGCTTGCTCCAGCATTTCTATAAAAAGCAAAATGATCTCCGCTATATCTTTGAAGACCAAAACTAGTCACAGTATTGGTAAACCTACTAAACCAAGCTCGAGGAGATTGTTTGAACCTATATAATGACTTTTTCAAGCGAGAAACCAAACTTGACTCCCCTTGAGTAACAAACCATGGAGGTTGTTCCATGTAAACCTCCGCTTGAAGATTGCCGTGTAAAAATGCATTCTCACATCTAGTTGATGTAAAGACTATGCAAATGTGGCTACAAGTGATATGAACAAATGAACAGAAGAAAGCTTTGTCTCTAGCGAGAATGTTTCAGAGTAATCAATGCCATACACCTGTGTATATGGCATTGATTGATTTAACAACATGAACTTTAACAACATACACACAACGACAATCTAAAATTGATTTGCCCGAAGGAAGAGACACTAAATCCCATGTATCATTTTGATTTAAGGAAAGTATTTCTTCTCTTATTGCATTCTTCTAACCAGAATGGGATAGAGTATTTGTATAAGACTTAGGAAGAGGAATAGCCGATAATGCGGCAACAAGTGAGTGATAAGAAAGGGATAAACGATCATAAGAAACAAAATTAGACATAGGATGTGTAGTACATGATCACTTATCCTTTCGTACAACAATTGGAAGATCAATTGCAGGTGGTGGAGAACGAGGTGGAGGGTGATCTAGTGGCGATGATACTTTTGATGAAGTAGTAGATATAGGTGGAGCGGTCTTGACATGAGTCCAATGAGTGTACCTTGCAGGCCAAGACGACTTAAACGTTCGATAACAGTATTAGATGAAAGGGTGGATTAAAGGAAATAGGATTAGGAACAGGAAGAGAAAGATCACATACAAGACCATCTGCAGAGATTCGCTAAGAATAATATGGGGTAGACTCAAAGAAAGTCACATCACGACAGACAAAAAACTTTTGAAGAGTAGGGTTATTACATCGATAACCTTTCTTAGTAAGAGAGTAGAACAAGAAAATACATTTAAGAGCTTGAAGATCAAACTTGTCAGTACTTGAAGCAAATTGATGGACAAAACAAATATAGTTAAAGATGCGAGGGTGTAAAACAAATAGAGAATCATGTGAAAAAAGAGTAGAGTGAGGAGTCTGTCCATTAAGAACTAATGATGGCATACGATTAATTAAGCAACAAGCGATGAGGACAAAATAAATTCAAAAAGATTGGAGACATTCATTTGAATTAAGAGGGTTCAGGCAACTTTGATCAAATGTCGATTTTTGTGCTCGACTACTACATTTTGTTGTGGAGTGTGAGAGCCAGATGATTGATGAAGGATGCCAGATTGGGTCATAAAATTACTAAAGGAATGGGAGAAATATTCTTTAGCATTATCACTGCGCAAGATGCAAACAGAATTATTAAAGTGAAAACTGAACGATTTTTTATTAAATAAAACCCGGTAACTCTAGAATAATCATCCATAAAGGTAACAAAATACTGAAATCCCTACTTATAAGTGACACGATAAGGAGGCCAAACATCTGAATGAATTAATATGAAATGACTCAACTCTCGTTTATTAACTTAGGAAGCAAAAGGACACTAACATGAAATGACCCACTATGATGCTTTCCCAATTGACATGACTCACAATCTAAAACTAAAATTGATGCAACATGTTGAGGGGATGAGAATGGTACAAGATAGTGCACAAGAGTCAAAATCATAACACAAGGCCACAACCTTAAAACTCAACTTTTCATTAATTCAACTATGAAAAATACATCAAGTGAACTTCTTGTTTGTAGGTTAAAACCCTAATTTAAACGAAAATTATAATCCTATGAAAATAAAAATAAAATCTTAAGATATGCTAGAATCCTAATGGAAAATGAAATAAAAATAAAATCTTATTTAAAAGATACCTAGAATCTTAAACTAAATGAAATAAAAATAAAATCCTAATTAATAAAATACAATTAAAATTATATAATTAAAATAAAATTATAAATGTCCCATTGTATTCCGCATCAAAAATGAAACTTAAACTAGGAACTAAAAGCTTTAAGTTGTCCAATGATGGGTGACCAAGACGACAATGAATCTGCAGTGGAGAAGTAATGGCAAGATATGCACAAGGAGAAACTTGGATAGCGCCTTATTGTTAAAATAACAGAGGCCACTTGACTAAAGTACTTTGCCAATCGTCTTTCTTGTCACCAATCGTCTTTCTTGTCACTAAATTCTGAATGACAACAGAATCAGAAAAGAAAGAATTAAAACAATTAAGATTTTTGATAAGTTGACTCACATACATCAAATTAAAAGGAAAACAAGGAATATGTAAGACAAAAGATAAAGAAAGGGAGGGTGCAGGTTGAATTATTTCTATGCTTTCAAAAGAAATAGTAGAACAATTCGCAAAGTAACACGAGGTAAGGATGAGGAAGACTTAAAGATAAGAAAAATTTGAGATATACCTGATAGATGATCAGTGGCACCTGAATCGATAACCCATTGGTGAGAATAGAAGAAGATAAAAGGCAAACAGTAAGAGTTTCTTTCTGGCTAGAGATGCAACTGGAAAAGATGCTTACAAAGTCGCCTGATACTGAAGAAACTTAGAACACTCTTCTTCAGAAACAATGATATTCTTTTCCTCAACAGGAGTGGAGGAGGAAGAAGGGTGAACACTGTCGAATGTCACAACATTGGCAAACCGAGAAGGTGATGCAAGCGACATTTTAGAAAATTTTAATTTTGGTAATAATTTTATTTAAAAAATTTCTTTTTTTTTGTACCGCCTGTTTTGGCACATTTATATATTCTTAATAGTCAAATTTGAGTTGTTCTCAAATTTATCTTTTTAAGAATTTTCTATTGAGGATTTGATAGTATTCAACTTCTTTAATGAGTTGATTTCTTAACATAAAATTTTACCATTATAAATAAGTTGTAAGGGCCTTAGGGCTAAAGGAGTTAATTATTGAGATTAAGAAATTTAGAGAATTTTCTTTATATCGTGTTTGTTTTTAAATAGAGTATCTCTAATTCAAGCAAGCTTGTAGATTTTGGTGTTGGTCTCAGAGCTTGCGCTCGATTTTAGATTATGGCATGACAGAGAATTCGTGATGATCGATATGTTGTTGTTAAGAATGTGTATGAGCAAAATGATGCTGCACGAGAAGCTCAAGCGAAGGAATGAATGATGCGAATAGAGAAGTCAATCGATATCGTGGCTGAGCAGATGGCTGCCTTGATCGCAGTTCTACCTCGCAACCATCCACTTAACTCAAGCCTCTTGAAAGAGGATGCGGTTGAGTGGTATTTCACTTCAAATATTATTCCAAATTCAATTGTGGATTGGGATAAACCGCCAATTTTTTATGAACCATTTATTGTTGAAAAGATTTAAAAAGAAGATATCATGAAACTATTGCAAAAGAAATTTGATTCACCATCATCGGTGTTGCAAATTGTCACGGATTGGCCTCCTTTACGTTGCAGTTTGGAGAGGAGTGCATCAATTTCTAGTATTGGTAATGATGTCATTGCTATATTAATCGTGAAGGATTGGCAACTTGTTCAAAATAATGTTCCTTGGCTTGAGTTGAACAAGATTAATCTAAGGCACATAGCAGATGGAGACAAACAGCGACTTATCAAGTTATTTCAAGTTATGGAAACTCAAGGATGAGTTTTTTCATGTTGGGAAGAATGATGCAGGTGACATTTTAGCAAATTTTAATTTTGGTCATAACTTTATTTAATAAGTTTTTTTTTTTTGCCGCCTGTTTTGGCACATATTTATATATTTTTAGTAGTCAAATTTGAGTTGATCTCAAATTTAGTTTTTTTTGGGAATTTTGTATTCATGAGGGATTTGATATGATTCAGCTTCCTTAATGGGAGTTGATTATAAATAAATTGACAAGTTAATCTAAAGAAGTTGTAAGTATGGTTGTCAAAATCCCTATCTCAATCGTAGGATCGTACGATTCCACGACTCAATTTTGCTATTTTGATCCAGATCGTATAATGAATTGTATTATGAGTAGGATCGTAGCAGAATCTTTTGGGATCGTTCGAGATCTTAGGATCGGGATTAGGACCAGGAGTAGGATTGGAACCATATGGGATCCTATTTTTGGCCCTATTTTGTGTTAAAACATAAAATATTTTCTCTTTATTATTTTATAACAGCTATACCACACTTCAAAACCCCATTTAAAAAAGCAAAGGCATTTTAGATGGTCACAATATTCTCTATTTCTGCTATATACCAAAAGACAAAGTGAACAAAAGTCCACGGAGGGCAACAAGCCAAAAAACGAAGCAGAGACTACTCGCACTATTTTAGCTTCCTCTCAATTCTCTATTTTAGATTCTTCTTCTCTATTTCGGCAGCTTTTTCTCTATTTTGGTTTCTCTCTCCCTGTTTTGGTTTCTTCTTTTTCTACTCCGTGTTTCTTCTTTTCTGTTTCGCATAGTGAGTGTCATGTTCTTTGGGTTTAGTTTTATTCTAAAGAATTTCTAATGGCTTCTGTGTGCAAATATGTTTTGTTCAATACTACTAATCAAATAAAAATAAATACTTTGTTTAACACTTCAATTTTATTTTTCTTATAAGTTACTTTAGTATGGATCAATTTGTGAATGTTTATAGGATGCATCTTGTGTTTTATGATAGTTTTATTTCTTTTTTGTATAATTAAAGCTTATTTTTCATCAATTTTATAAAATTATTAGACTTTTATATGCTTTGAGTATGATCTTTCGATTTTACGATCCAATCCTACGATCTAATCCGGTAGAACCCAAAACGATCCTATATAGAATCTCAATTTTGACAACCTTGGTTGTAAGGGTCTTAAAGTTAACGGAGTTGATTATTGAGATTAAGATATTTAGATATTTTTCTCTATATTATGTTTGTTTTTAGAGAGAGTATTTCTAATTCAAGTAAACTTGTAGATTTTGGTGTTGGACATTTTTTAGTCGATACGCTTCTCTGCTTTAGAAAGTCTGCTTTGAAGATCCCAACACGTCTCTCGTGTATAATTGAGTAAACCACAATTAGAACACTGACGAGGTAAACGTCTACCTCGACCACTACGACCACCACAGGAACTATCAATGCGAGCACCTCGAGAACCACCACTTTCTCCACCATGACTGTAACTACTGAATTGATCACCTCAGTGTTGTGTAACTAGAGCTAAACGACCAGAATTGTCCCGAGAAAAACCACTAGAGCCCTGAGAAAGCGAGAACTGTTCTGAGAAGTGGCGCGTAAGTTTTTAGAATATACTTCAGCAAGAGAAGGGAGCTCAATTCTTGCTAAAATATGAGAGTGAACAGACTTAAATTCAGGTTGCAACCTCGCCAAAAATATCATCACAACCATCTGTTCTCGATGCTGTTGCATTTTGAGAATATCATTTATGATGGGAAGCACTATATTTAACTCTTCATGAAGCCTCTTAAGTGTTACAAAATAATCTGTAATAGACTTATCATTTTGTTACAACCGAAAGTAATCAACTGAAATATCATGCATACAAGTAAGATTATTGAATATAACATCTGAATGTACTCTTAAGTTTCCTTACAATTGTCAAGATGAGTATGTGACTGTGTAGAATTCCATACCTGTGTAACAATTTGAGCATCCTCTTGCTCTCATTCAGGCTTCCTCTTATCATCGGATGGACTAGACATAGTCAATTGGTTTTGTTTACCTTGACAAGTTAAGGCAGCTTTTACAGTTTTGGACCAGTGCAAATAATTAACCTCATCAATTTTCGAGTAGTAGCTTGTGGAATTGTGAATGGAGGAATAGATGATTTTGAATCTGTAAATCCAACCAAATACATAACAAATTTCTTTCACAAAGTAACACAAGACCACAACCCACGAAGAAGAACTTGAATCATAAGATTAGGATCTTTTCATAACAGATCTATTCACGACTAGGGTTAATGGATCTGATTGTTCATAGCACATCTGTTCATAGCAGCCAACAACATCGACTGTGGTTGGCAATGGCGACGGCGGCGACTGAGGTGGACGAAGTTGGCGGCAATTGTGGTCGGCAATGATGGTGTGCGATGATGGGTTGCGATTAGGGGTGATGTCTGGTTCGTGATGATGTTTTCGACGATGGCAGCGACTGTTGTTGGTGACAGTGATGGCGACTGCGACGACTGTGGTGGATGACGATGGCGGCAATTGAGGTAGACGACGATGGTGCGCTAGCGCAGCTGACATTATTATGCCAATGCATTATTTATTTGACTTCCATAAGCAGCTTTTACTTGTTCCCATGAAAAACTTCAAGTGTTTACATGTTTATTGTTTTAGTTTTAAATTGTACACATTCTTTGTTTGTTTGTTTTATTTTTTATTTTAAAAATTGTAAATGCATCATACTACTCTGCCTGACAAGTATTGGATCCTCTGCAGTTTTTGCATCACAATGTAACTGTGGAGGCGGCATGGCCAGAACTTTTTGTTGACCATACTGGTACTTACTGGGATGTACCGTTCTCGATGTCTATTGATTTGGCTTCAGTTGCTTCCGACTCTGGTGCAAGTTATCATTTTTGCATCAATAATAATGCGGGATCACCTAAGCAGTATGAAGGTCAACTCACCGGTGGAGTACCCACGCCTCTCCTGCCTGGTTTGTCCATTAGAAATGCGTTTTCCTTTAAGAAAAATGTTGACATCTGGAGAAGCAAAGCTCCCAAGTTGAAAATGGTGCAACCATTTGACATACTCTTGTCAAATCGTCACATCTCCGCGTCAGGGATACTTGGTAAGATACCCAGTACAGTGCTGCCATCTGCTTATTTTGGTGGACTTGTATGCCCAGCTGGTTGTTCCCTGATAAGGATGAAGAATATGTCAGTAGTTTAGGGAAGTAATCATTTTCTTTTTGCTGTATCTATATAATGCAATTGACCTTGAAATGGTGCAGCTGAAACTATCATTTATTGATGTTACAAAAGTTCATTTTCCCCCATGCCATGATCCTAAAATCGTTGGAAGGATTTATATTCTAAGAAAGGAATATGCATTGTTCTGATAGTCGATCTCATTGGATCTCGACCCTGGGGATATCTATTGTCTTGACCACACTGAACTTGCTTCATGATATACTGAGTTGCATAGAGGATGTAACGATCAAATGCTTTTTGTAATGTTGTATTATGTCTCTGAGCATCATGGAAATCATTATAATATGCCAAATAGACATGGATTTCCCTGTTGTGTAATATTTTGTACTCTTATTGTTTGAATTTTCATCCTTACAGGTACTGCTCTAACAGCATGTCTTGGAGATAATTTGGTCAGATCACAAGGAGAAGATAGTTCATTGCCTTTTAAGGGAGTTGGTCTTCGCGCTCCTGGAGTAAATTCTACCATTTCGGCTGATATTTTTGCATCCATGTCATTTTCTGTGCAGCACGGAAACTTCCAAAGGATATTCCTGGATCTTACTCGATTTTATGCCCGTATGGATTTTCCTTCTGGCTCGAAGTTCCTTTCTGGCGCCACTCGTTTGGCTTATGATCTTTATAATTCTCGTCAGCCAAGCATGGAAGCAATGCAGGCAATTTGTCCCAAAGCCACTGTTTCATTTCAGCAACAGGTACTTTCTGTTTCTGTCATAACCTCCCATGTTTATGATGACACACACAATACAGTTTCTATAAGTTAAAGATTATGTTAGTAATGAGAGGAAAAGGTGAGAGTATCCATTGTGTATATCTCATTCTAGTCATATTTGTTATTTCTGGGTGTTTTGAAACTGCTTCTGCATGTTTATGGTTGATATTGTAACTAATTTGAAGACATGATTCTGAACTTCAGAGGTACTGAATTTGATTATGATATCATGGGCAAGAGGATTTTGAATTGGACTTTGATTGTAAGGATTGATTCTGAGTTAATGCACTATGGTATTTTTCTAGTTGCTCAATGCTTCAGCTCTGTGCCGCCCTTTTATCTTTCTGTTTGCTAAGAGAAAGGGAATGTGGGCCTCCTTTTGCACCTTGTCTGAAATTAAATTGTGATGAGATTTGTGTTGTAAATTATAATTTGACCATTTAAGAAAGAGATTGTCTGATATTAGACTTGTGATTCTGAGAACGGGGCAGTGGTAATGTCTCAGTTTGACAATGAACCCATTAATACGCCATTTCAGGGAGGAGTTAATATCTTATAATAACTTGCGTATACTTGTTGCAGATTGCTGGACCTTTCAGTTTCCGAGTTGATTCAGGAGTATCATTCGACGTGAACAGGAGTGGCTGGCATGCAAGTGTGGATGATCATGTGTTTGCAATTGAATATGCGTTGCAAGTTCTTGGGTCCGCAAAGGCTGTTGCTTGGTATTCACCGAAGCAGCAAGAATTTATGATAGAACTTCGTTTTTTTGAGACATAAAACCATATTTCTAATAATTCGATAGCATATTTCAGTTTTTCTTTCTTATTTATTTATAATTGTTACTATTATTTTGTGTTGTTTCCTATCAAGGAAGACATTGATCATCCATAGGAAACCAAGACATTAATCATTTGGATCGCTGGAGTCGTTTTCTATTCTCAAGAGTTTGCTAGTTCAGGTATATGCAGAAAAATTTAAAGTTTGAAAAGACCAAAATAGGAAAGCAATAGAAAATTGATCTGAGATAATTGAATGGTGGAGATGGTTGAGATGTTATGAGATTGAAAAAATAGTATAGATAAGCATTTTTACTAAATACAATTAATTTTTATTACAAAAAGAAAAAGAAAGGAGAGACAGAGTATGCGGTAATAATTGGAATTACATACTCAATGAGTTAAATATAATAAATGAATCCGATTAAATTTTAAAATCTTAAATAAAAAAATTGAGGTCACAGCTGGTCCCCAGATCCGGTAATGTGGTAGGAGATATTGCGCTCTCAAATTTGATCCCTTATTTATCATCAGATGTTAATTTATCTCTTACTTTTTTTCTTGTTTCCTTTTCTTTCTCCTTAATTTTGGTGTAGCAGTTTGATGTTGAACACATTGGACGCGGTATTGCATGTTTCTGGTAGCGCTGGATGTTATCATAGAGAGAAAAACGTGTAAAAAAATGTGGAATGTAACAAACGCTGTTCAGCAACCAGGAACAATAAGGTGATTTATATGTAAATATGAGTGGCTGTGTTTATTTATGTGTGTATTGCAATAGGATTTTTTTTTTATTAAAATAAGTAAGAATCACAGCTAATCTAATGGTGCAAGCACCACACACACACACACACTCACACACACACACACACACACACATATATATATATATATATTAATCCATTATCTCTATATAGAATTTATAAATAAATAAATATATATTGTGTATATACGTAAATATATATAATAAAAATAAAAATAAATTATATTTATCTCTCATGAGATTAGTTAAAAATACAAAGACTTTTTTTGAGATCTTTGAAATAACACTACACTCTATTTTATTTTGTTTTTATATTTTATATATCTCATTCTGTCAAATAACTATTAAAAAATTTGACAAAATATGCTAACATTATTAATTATTTTGAATTTTACTCTTATTTATATTATTAATTTCTTATTATTTTAATTTTGGGGAGACAAATTCGTCTCCAATATCATCGATTCTGGCACAGAGCCCAAATTCAAACCGTGCTTAACCACCCCACTGTTAATCAAACTCTTAATCGGAGCCTCCACAGGCAAATTCGAAGGAGGAGCTCCACAATCGCGGTCATGCTCTTCGAGCATGTTGTGGAGGTCCTCGTCAGTGGGGACGGAAATGAGGGCGTCGAGGTCTTCGTCCAGGAGTTGGTATTTAAGAACGAAGGGGCGGTTGTTGAAGAGGGTGCGGGAGAGATGGTCGGTGAGGGCAGAGAGGGTCACGACGGTGGTGCGGCGGTCCACGGCGATTATGCGAGTGTCGCCGTCGGTGTAGCAGAATGACTTGTCGCGTAGACGGGAGACTATGCCGTTGATCCTAATTTGGTTGTTGAGAAAATGGGAGTGAAGGTTCCTATGGTGCTGATGTTGGTGTTGTTGAAGATTGAACTTGATCAATTTTCTCTGTTTCATTCTGATTTCAAATCGATGCACTTTAAAGAAACGTCTCCCTGTAAATTTCAAGAATTTCTGAGTTTTTACAGATTCGATCAAGTAGGTTAGGGTTCGTGTTAGAAGAGAAGAGAAGAGAGAAGCTCGAACGATCGATTGTTAGTAGAGGTGTAATTAAAATAATGTTTTACTGTAGATCTGGGAGATGATTGGAGAGTGGAGAGGAGGGTGGGTTGAATTGGGTAGAATAAATATTGTTTAATTGAGAGGTAAAATTGGAAAAAAATATTTTCTGTTAATCACGTGTATTTGAGAAGATTGAGATTAGTGTCCTTTCAAATACTTCAGGGACATGGGCGGTCCGACGGTTTCGGAGGTAAGATTTTGTAAATAGAGGTCTCGTACCTTTAAATTTATTTTTATATTTTATTTTTAAATTTTATTTGTTTTTTTTAAGATATAAAATTATTGATTAAATTTTTATAATATATTTTTTAATATATTTTTTTTCAATTGATAGTAGTGATGACACATTTAAATTTTTTATGATATAATCGATCGAATGAAAAAATTATCAAGAGAAAAAAGGAACAATAAATTAATTGTAAGAGAAAAAAGGAAAAAAAAGCTAAACCTTTTAATTACTAGCAATTTAAAAAAATTGAAGGCCACTATTAAAATAATGTAATGTGTCTTAGCTAGTTTTGCAAGACGAGTATTGAATAAAAATATTATGTTCAGTGATATTATTTGATTTTAAATGTTTAATTAAGATTTTGTATTTTATATTTTTTTTATTTAAAATTAGGTATTGCCTGTACCTAAAGACACTACCACCATTTTTTTGAAATTACTCATACATTTTAATAATTTCTCTGAAATCTCATATTACTATGAATAGCCCATACTAAAAAACACTAAATCGAAAAAAAAAGTGCAATATATAGATAATTATTTTAAGTATTAAACTTAAAAAACAAATGGTGGAATTTTTCTTGTTTTTCGAATAATCCTACAGTTTGACTGTTTACCAAATAACCTGTAATAAAATCAATCAATGCAATATACACAGACTTTGTCTGGATCCAATAACAAAATCACAACTCAATTAAAACCATCATGACTTCTCATGCATACATTTAAAACTTTCATTTTGAAATCAATAGCATAAATCAATTAAAAAAATTAAATAATTATTTTAAGTATTAAACTTTTTAAAAAAATTGGCACAATTTTTCCTATTTTTCGAATAATCAATTAGTTTGATCTTTTATCAAATAACCTGTAATAAAATCAAGTAACACAACATACACATGCTCTACTTGGATCCCAACAATAAAATCACAACTCAAATAAAATTATCATAACTTCTCATGCATACATTTAAAACATCTAGTTTAAAATCAATAGTATAAACCAATTTAAAAAAAATAAATAATTATTCTAAGTATTAAACTTTTTTAAAAAATTGGCAAAATTTTTCTTATTTTTCAGATAATCCAACGGTTTAACCGTTTACCAAATAACTTATAATAAAATCAAGCAACACAATATACACAGACTCTGCCTAGATCCCAAATATATAGCCATAATTCAAATAAAATCATCCTAATTTCTAATGCATACATTTAAAACCTCCAGTTTAAAATTAATAGCATAAACTAATTAAATAAAATAGACAATTAATCTAAGTATTAAACTTTTAAAAGAATTGTCAGAATTTTTCCTGTTTTTCGGATAATCCAACGGTTGGACCGTTTACCAAATAACCTATAATAAAATCAAGTAACACAATATACACAGGTTGCCTGGATCCCAACAATAAAATCACAAGTCAAATAAAATTATCATAATTTTTTATGCATACATTTAAAACCTTCAGTTTTAAATCTTTCACAAAAATCAAATTATGCAATTCAGCATGTTTTCATTGGCCATCTACATCTTCAAATCTTCTCTTCATCACTCTCCAAAATATATATGCGCCAATATATACATAGTTCGGCCAAAGAGCAGATTGAGGATCATGCACAACTTCTTATATATTTATGAAAATAAGAAATTAAAATCAATTAATTTAAAACATTCAAACGAAAGAAATTCACCTATGAAATCAAATAATCAATTTTAGGCTAATAAAAACATATTGTGCATAGCCAAATAATTAGTTTCAAATTAGTCAAGAAAAATTGTGATTTTTTCCAAAAAATCAAAAAACATAACAAACAATCCCAATTAGAGGTCTTACTTTAGCTATAACAAAACAACCAATTTGTTTGTAAAGTTTGCTTTTCCATAAGAACGGCAATAGATCTGCACATAAGCTTCACTCGTATTTTTGCAATAGAAAATAAATCATTCATATGCAATTTTAACATCATTCTTCATATTTATGCCTTGAATAAATAGTGTGATCATTATTTATGTTTATATAATCTTGCGTCATTAGAGTAATTCTCCATAATAATTATGTTTCCATAATTATCAAAGAAAGGGCTCAAACAATCACACATTAAAAATTTAAAATTAACATGTTAGATCTAGACAACCCATGGGGGGGTGAATTGGGTCTTTTCTATTTTAAAGAAAATTTAAAATCTTTTCAGAAATCTTTTAATATTGCAATAAGAAAAGGTATGCAAGAATATAATCAATGCAACTATTAAAAGATGATGGATAGAGAAAAAGAACCAGACACCAGAGATTTATAGTGGTTCGGCTTTATCCTAGCCTACATCCACTCCTCAAGATCTCCCTTGAGTA
>JAULJZ010183584.1:0-19386 GCA_032270985.1 Heliamphora pulchella | reverse complement strand
CTAGAGGTGCCCACAACATGCTAAACAAGGCCTTCAGGTGTGCCCATGAGATACACAACGCAAGGCTCCAAGGTGGCCATCACATTCTCAAGCCAAGGCACCAATGTAGGAATGGCATGCCCTAAACAACGCTCTGAGGTTGGGATCACATGGCCTTGTGAAGGACCCAAGGTTCACATGGCATGCCAAAAACAATTCACCAGGGTGGCTATGACATGCGCAAAACAACACCCAAAGCTACCCAAAAGCAAGGTCTCAAACTGCCGAATTCACAACCAAAGCAATGCATAGAGGTGCCCTTAGCATGCTAAAAAAGCCTCAAAGGTGCCCAAGACATGCCCAAAGCAATGCCTAGCGGTGCCTTGGCATGCCCCACCCATGAATTTAAATAGTATGCATAGAGTGTTATGTTGGCATGCCTAAAACATGTGATTTTGTAGTAAAAATGGGTGTGAAGAGTGCATAAAGTAGTCACATAAATGGTAAATGTTATACTTCTTAGCTAATATTAGATTGGATACAAAATTAATTCACACCTTCTAATGGCAAGCTCAAACCAATGTCTAGGGGTGCCCTTGGCATGCTCAAAGAAAGGCCCGATGGTGCACAAGACACGCCCAAAGCAATACATAGAGGTGCCGTTGGCAAGTCGAAAATATGATATTCTGTAGTGGAAATGGTTATGAATTATAGTAAAAATAGTCACATATAATGGTCAAAACTTTACATGTGCATGCTATTCATAATAAAATATTGGTTCAATGGTATGAATGATCACATCTAGTTGTATAAATGTTCAGCTTTTGTAGTAGAAGTTGTCACATGATGTGGTAACAACTATACTTAGAGTAGCTTTTCATGGTGGACCTCAGTTTTAATGGGTGGAATGGTCATATGTAGTAGTAAAACTATTTATGCTGTATAGTAGAATTGGTCACACACGGTGGTAAAATTTATACTTCCTACGGAATATTATATTGGACACAAAATACGACATCCAATGGTAGAAATAGTTATGAGGTGTAGTAAAAGTTGTCACATACAATGGTAAATATTGTACACGTGCTTGCTTTTTATAATGAAATATTGGTTCAATGGTACGAATGATCACACCATTTAGTAGAAATGTTCATCTTGCACAGTAGAAGTTGCTACATGTTGTGTTAAAAACTATACTTAGAGTTGCTTTTCATGGTGGATCTCAATTTTAATGGGTGGAATGGTCATATGTAGTAGTAAAAGTGTTTACGCTGCATAGTAGAATTAGTCATGCACGGTGGTAAAAGTAATACTTCCTACTGAATATTATATTGGACACACAAAATATGACATTAAGTGGTAGAAATTACTATGAAGAGTAGTAAAAGTGGTCAAATACAGTGGTTAAAATTATACATGTGCTTGCTTTATATAACGAAATAATATTCAATGGTACAAATGATCACATTCAGTAGTAGAAATGTTCATCTTGTGTAGTAGAAGTTGTCTTATGTCGTGGTAAAAACTATACTTAGAGTTGCTTTTGATGGAGGACCTCTGTTTTAATGGGTGGAATGATCATATGCAGTAGTAAAATTGTTCATTGTGCGTAGTAGAATTGGTCACACACGGTGGTAAAAGTTATACTTCTTAGGAAATATTATATTGGATGCACAAAATTTAACACTGTGGTAGAAATAGTTATGAAGAGTAGTAAAAGTGGTCACATACAATAGTTAAAATTGTACATGAGCTTTCTTTTCATTATTATATGTTGGTTCAATGGTACAAATGATCACACCTAATAGTAGAAATGTTCATCGTATGCGGCAGAAGTTCTCAGATGTTGTGGTTAAAACTATATTTAGAGTTGCTTTTCAAGGTGGACCTCCGTTTTACTGCATGGAATGATCACGCAGGGTAGTCAAAGTGGTTATCCTGAGTAGTAAAAGTAGTCATATAGGGTGGTAAAAATGTTACTTGTTCTTGATTTTTAATATGGAGCGTTGACTTAATCATAGGAGTTGTCACATTGGGTTGCAAAATGATAATCATCTGTAGTAGGAGTTGTCACATGCTGTGGTAAAAATGGTAACATGCAGTGGTGAGGGTTGTCTAGCAATTTTTTTTAGCGGGAAGATACAAAACCACATTGTTCTCTATGAAAACCACTATATCTTTTTGCTTTTTATTATATTTTTTAATTAATGGCCCAGATCTTGTTTTACTTGCATCCAACGGTTGAAATTAAGTGAGGCATGATACCCTCAAACCACTATGGGCATCACAAAATTGTCCATTGTGATGACCTGTTGATCCATTTAATTATGAGAGTGTTTAAAATATTTTTTTATGTAAATTATTAAACTTAAATAATTTCAAGTACTATTAGATTTTCATAACATCACACATAGTTAGAATTGTTTAATTTTAATAATTGTACCTTTTAACTAATTTGATTATCAAACTTAGACAATCCTAAATAGTGTGAGATTTGAATAACATTACACCTTGTTAGAGTTATTTAATTTTAATAATCGTACCGTTTAATTAAGTATTAAATTTAGATAGCCTTAAGTAGTATGAGATTTTAACAACGTCACACATTGTCAGAGTTATTTAAGTTTAATATTTATCATCATTAACGAGATAGTTTATTTAATAATTCATTATTAGGATATTACAAGTACTATCGTATTAAATAAGTAATCCTAATAGTGATTTATTTTATTAAAAAAATATATAAATTTTTTAATGACGAAATCAGTACTGGCAAATAAAAATTGTCACAAACTAATAAAAAAAAATCCCAATGTTTCAAAAAAAAAAAAAGGGGGGGAACTGCAAAAGCAAAACCATCCAAAAGGGCCTAGCATTTGATATGACCCATCATGGCCATCACAAACATATCTTCCCAAGATTATATATATATATATATATATATTATCCATCTTTCCCAACAATGGCAGGATGTAGAGTTTCGTGAATTCTTTTTAACAATGGTGGGATGTAGAGTTTCGTGGTTTTTTTTTCCTTTCCTATACTTATAAATATAGGCAGTGTGAACATCGAAAAAATCACAAGTGTGGCAATGTAAGTATCAGTATTTTCAAAGGCAAAACAAAAGAAGAGAAAAGCAGTACAAAGTTTTATCAAGAAAAGGATAGAAGGTAGAACAATGAAACCAGATACTGGTATTCTCCTTATCAATCTACTAGTTCTTGTTTCCTCTAATCTTCGTACAAATTTGTTTTTTTCCCACTGTGTTTAAATTTTCTTTTTTAAACTTGCTTTGAAGAAACTCTTTTTTTAAAAAAATCTCAAATGTCTACGATGATGGCTTCTCAACTATTTGAAGTTAAATGGTCATGTTTTACCAGGATTCTTTTGAATTTCAAAATCAATGTTTTCTTTATCGAGAAACCTCTTATTGTTCAACTAGATAACTATCTTTTTAATAAAGATTCTTAGCAAAATAGTGTTTCCAAGTTGCAAATAGCGTTTCTAAGTTGCAACCAAATTAGATCCTAATCGGGTCAACCCTGGTTGAGTTGCCATCAACGACTTTAGTGATGGCAACATCTGTGAAGGAAGAGGAAATTGTTGTTAATATCACTCAAAAGGTAACAGTTATAGAAACCTGAAATTGACCAATGTGGCTTTAAAGCACTCATGAGTTGGAAAAGAAATCTCTGTAGAGTTTGCGGCTTCTACTCCCGATAGATGTGAGAAGGAGGATAAGAAGTCAAAAACTAGAAAAGGATTTACGAGAAAATCCAAGAATCCCCAAATTCCAGACACTCCTGAAGCTACAATGTATCTACTCTCAGCTTACAGCGTCAAAAAGTCAAAAAGTACAACATCAGAATGAGAAAAGGAAAAATGGGCATTTATTTCGGGCTACTTATTCGCAAAAGAGTTTCAATATGGATAAAGACAACAATTATGCCACCTGATGATGTAAGGTCCTATGCTGCTCCAATTACTCGTTCTCGAGTCATGCTAGCACACTCCTCTGAGGAGTCATTAGCATATAACCAACAAAGCGACCCTTTACAAAATAAGGATCATTCAAAGAAAGACTCTCCAAAGAGGAAGAAGAAGTCACCCTTACAATTATTGAAAGAAAGCTATGAAGCAGGAGATCGGACTTTTGGAGGAGCCATCTAAAAAATTTGATTACTATGTTCATTATTCCTAGCCCAAATCTATAGCAATTGAAACAACGTCTCTTGGTTTTCCACCACCATCGTGGCAGGATTATTCATCAATAGAATGAACTCAAATACAACCCATAGTTACGTCTCCAGTATCATCAATGTCAAGTAGGTATGTAAGTCCAGAGAAAAGTGTCATTTGTGAGGATCCTTTCTACGGTAACCCCAGAATCCTTGTTTGAAGAAGAAAATTTCCCAAGGAAGCTGATTGATAAATTCCAAAATGAATTAAATATCAGTGAGGAATCCCAATGTGGGGACGTGCCTATATTAGTTACTAGTACAATTAGTGTTAAAGAGCAATTACATGAAATGAAAAGGAGGTTAGCTGAAAAAGGTGCTGAAATAGCTTTGTTAGCTGCTCAAATTGCTAATCAAGCAAGTTTAGTTGCCCGTGAGCACCCATAAACACATGAGTAAGCTCAAAGTCGACTGCACCGGTAACACAAGTAGACATCATAACATTGAGAGTAGAAGGTATAGGGAATTCCAAGCATCCACAACTCCTCCAGTTTTTGGATATTGAAAACCTAACCCTCCCCATTACGATACCATCCCATATCCAACTAGCTATGAAAAACCAAACTTTGAAAAGTTTAATGGCATTAATGGGTCACCACAAGAACACTTGGCCCATTTCTACTCTGCTTGTGGAGAGTCAGCACAATTTGATCCTTATTGATTAGGCAATTTGTTCAATCTCTCAAGGGAGCGGCATTCACCTGGTACACACAATGACAACCAGGATCTGTTTTAACTTGGATGACATGCAAATGGCGTTTTTACCCCAATTAGTAAGCTTAAAGAAAAAACTCTCTATCATTGATTTGGCGGATGCTCGACAAAAGCCAAATGAAGGTGTAAATGATTTTATTACAAGATGAAGAAGCCTTAATCTTCAATGTGCAAAAAAGTTAACAGAACAATCTTCCATTTAGATGTGTTCTAATAATTTATTGCCAGAAATAGCGACATTTGTAGGTACTACAAAGCCCCAAACATTTGATACTCTTGTATCAAAAGTGAGAAACGTTGAATGATAAATTGCTCGACAGAAGAGTTCAACTCAAAAGTCTAGAGTTTTTTATGATAAAAAGAATGAAACTCCCAAGAAGCTAGTCAAGAAAGGAGAGTCAATGGCTATGTTCGTCAACACGAACATAAAAAAAGAAAAGAAAATGGCAATGGAAAAAATAATGAACCGTAAAGAAGACCTACTTTAAAGGAAAGGAAAGATGCAAAGTATAATTTTTATGATGATGATGTGTAAGTTATCTTTAAACAATTGATGAAAGAGAAGGTTATTCAATTGCCTGAATCAAAGCAACCTTCCGAAATTAACCTAACTGACGATCCAAAGTACTGCTTAGATCATAGGATTGTTAGTTATCCGCTGAGGGATTGCTATGCTCTTAAGAATATTATTCAGACAATGATTCATAAAGGGGAATTAGTGATAGAGGAGCCCTCTTTTTCTTCTTCTAAGGGAGCTACCATAGCTTCAAACAATACAAAGATGCCAACACTTTATTAAATTGTGGCAGAACCCAATTTCAAGTTTTGGAAGAGAATTGTCTATCAAAAGTGGAAGATGTTGATGAATGGCAAACTTAATCAAAAAAAAAAAGAAAGAAACTTCCATTGCTCCCCATGAAGACTTCAAGTCACCCAGGTGTAATTATTCGAGTACAAAAACCAACAAAGAAAAGTAAAAAGAAAAAGAAAAGAAGATCAAAGAAAGTCAAAGTTCTTGAAGAGGAAGAATATATTTAGCCCGAAAGAGTTCCAATTCTCCCAAAAGAGTACCTACAAGCTGAATTTTTCGGAGACGAAATAGTTAAAGATGATGAACCAGTTGTGCCAAGTTACATGGTTACAATTGAAGAAGCTGATTGCCAAACACAGAAAGTGGATGAAATCACTTTGCGTTTTGGTCGATGTTTACCATCACAACAAAAAGCACAGCAAAAAAAAATCCTCTATTTTAGAGAATGCTGCAAATCAAATGACTGAAGAGCCTGCCAAGCTTGATTCAAAAGGAAAAGAGAAGGTAGGGGAGTCTTCTAAGATACCTGTTAAGTCATGCCCTCGGAATTCACCTCCAACAAAGATTAAATATGATGTCCTTGCACATTTTAAGCATATTCCAACTCTTTTGAGTGTTTATGATGCATTATAATTATCTAAAGAGTTTAGAAAGGCATTGATTCAAGCCCTATCAAGCCATGATCTCTATGTTGATGGCGTTGATCCATCACCAGAAGAGTTTTGCGCTGCATGCATGGCTTGCATTACCTTCACTAATGATGATCTTCAGCTAGGGTTGAAGTATCACAATCATCCTCTTTATGTTACAGGAACCGTTGGAGACACTCTAGTAACCCGAATTATGCTAGATTATGGATCTATTGTAAATCTACTCCCATTAAAGACATTAAAGTTAATTGGCATGTCAGTTCGATTGTTGTCACCTTCAAATTTGACAATTCAATGGTTCAATCAAATGGGACAAAAAGCCCTGGGCACAATCGAGTTGAAGCTAGAGTTCGATGAATTGAACACCGTAATATTATTCCATGTTATCGATGCTAATACATTGTATAATGTTTCACTTGGGAGTCCCTGGATTCATGATAACAAAATTCTTCCCTCAACACTCCAATGTTTCAAGTTTGTGAAACAAGAAAATGGTAAACTAGTGGAAAAGAAGATCATTGCAGATTCCAATCCTTTCGGAAGTGAGGGGTAAATTATACTGATGCTAAGTTTTACAAACCTAGTAATCTTTCATCATTCTCTCACAAAAAATGATGTAATGGAGGAGAAGAAAAAGAAGAAGGCTAAGGAAAGTGTTGAGCCTATAGCTTCTTCATCTTTATCACAAGCAAAAGTTATGCAAGTTAGATTGACTTCAAAAAGAAAGGAAGCAATTTCAATTTTTAATTTTTCAAAGCCAAAATTTGTTTTGAAATATATAGTAAAGGACCAACTAAAATCTGAGAAAGTTGCTCTGATGTTGGCTCAAGAAACAACTATCCAAAAAACAATGACAACACTAACTGCAAGTTACACTATCCTCTCTAAAGAATCAATCAATCAATGCCAGAGAATTTGATGATTACAATTACATTCGAGGAGGATGAAAACGTTCAGAGAGGATGGAAGACACACTGGACATGCTGTCATTTCCAAGGGACTGATATCAACATCACATCATCAGCTGGTTTATTGAAAGTTAACCTCAAAAAGAAGAAGTTTTTCTTTAAAAAGCAAAAGAAGAATGCCATCATCCGTCAAGAAGCTGTTAGTTTTAAAGTTGCTTTTTTAGAGCCACCAGATTGTACAAACCAAGAAAACGCCGTGCTAATTGAAGAAGAAAATCATGAAATAAACTCCAAGTCTCAGTATTTCAAAGGCTTCAGGATCTTCCGAATTCTAAATCCTTGAAGTTCAAAAGGAATAGAAGGTGGAAATTAAGAAGGAAAATGCAGCCAACTATTGTAAAAAATGAAGATGAGGGAAATAAAGTTAATGTATTAATGGAGGATGTTGCACAAGCTGATTATATATACTTTCAAGAGAATCAAGAGGACGCTAGCTCTACGCAAGAGAGTCAAGCACAACGTCACCATCATGATCAATATGATACAAGGACATCCATCACAGATAATACGTCACCTGTTCAGCTTCACTTGAGGGAAGACATAATATTTACAACTGAAAAAGAATTGTCAGCTGTTAGTTCCCTTCTCAAACTATGGAACTGCACAAAAACATTAAACTTGAGAAAAGAAGAACTCCAAGACATTGGATACGCTTCTGACACCGAAGTGATGAAATTTTCTTGAAAATGGATGAGATTCGACAATGATAACTTTGAATTCAAAAGGTATTAATCAAATGATGAACTATGGTTTTGGCCTGGAAGTGTCTAAAGATATGAAATTTTTGGGATCCTGATGAGATTTAGCTTTTTCCCATACCTAGAAGTTCATACTATCCATCTTCAGCATGGACATATGATGGGGAAAGTATGAATAGTGATAGACATTCCTGTAATATTGATAATCTAAAAGATCTCAAATAGGTTAATTGTGTCTCTTTTAAGGAATATCAGCTAGAAGACTCTGCTAGTCAGGAGCATGAAAAAGCCTCTTTTGAGTTCATTGAACAAGTTCAGTCGTCACCTTCGCAGATTGAAGATGGTGGTCAAGCCACTGTTGATGAACTTAAAACCTCAGAATAGAGGAAAATCCCAAGCCCATCTTTGTTAGTGCCCTCCTTTCCAACAAAGAACAAACTTCTTATGAGAGTCTTCTTAATGTACCTGAAGAGATCGAGATTTCATGATACAATGATAGTGCATATGAATCGAATTAAACACAACGCAAAATGATCAAGAGGACAAAAAAAAAGTACTAAGCAAAACTGTTTGGACGAAAACTAGACAGAAAAACCCTAGTTTTTTCGAACCCCCAAGAATTGAAACCCGTTACACCTATAAGGGAGAATAGGGATTATACAAGTGTAATCCCTTTGACTTGATCACATTTCAACACTTGAACTTTAATCTGAAGATTAACACAGCAAGCTGGCAATCTTGTCTCCGCTTATATCTTCTGCTGTATTCTCGGGTGCCAAAACTCAAACTAAGTGTGGGCTTAGATCCTTCAAGTTCCAAACCCTATCTGGCTGCCTCTCTTTTCTCTATTTCTCACAAACACGTGGAAACCCTAAGAGACGATATGTGTATATACGTATGCACACTAGCGGCCAAGGTTATGATGGTATATATATATATGCTACAGTAGGAACCTAAAGAATAAATAACGCACGGACTTCTAATGTAATTAGGAAAATCCACTTTAACCCAAAAGCAATTTCTTAAACATAAATTATAATTCATACCACTAAAGAATCATAATTGCACTCCCAACCTTATTCTCAAAATTGAATTTTTGAGCTCATGTTATTAAATACTTATTATTTAATTGATCTCTTCAAAAAATTTCTTAAGATCATCCGCTTAACTTATTTGATATGTCGGATTATAAAATCCACCAACATGATTTGACATAATCAAAACTTATAAGTTTTCTTAAGGGAGTATCATCAATCTCTATCCCCGGAACGTGGATTGTAACGCCCCAATTTAGAAATAATAAAACCCAAATGAACTTTGGAAATCAACTCGATATGAATGACCATTTTTTTTAAAACGTCCTTGAAAACAATCAATTTATACCCCAAATTATAAACCCAAAGACTATTTAAGAAAAACCCGTTTTAGAGCAATTTTTGATAAAATTCACCAAGCGGAGTCCGCTCAAGCGGACCCCTCACCGCTCGAGTGGTGAGACACCCGAGAACTACTACCCAAAAGCTGTGAAAATTTTCTAAGTTTGGAAAAATAACCACTTTTCCTCCTCCTGTAACATGGGTTTAAAAATGGGTAAAACCGAGATGTAAACTACAAGTTTGAGAGTAAAATAACCATCTTTCAACTATAAACTCAAAATCAAACTTCAATACCAAAAGCATCATTAAAAGTTTAAAGCTTTCAACCCGGCAAACAAACAAGCATCCTCACATGCATGCATAACATGAATATACGACCTTAAGGCCTTACAACACGAGTATTCTGACTCCCAATTACAATATTTCGAATATTCAAAAAAGTAAGAATTACATCTTTACAATTTCTTTCTCAAAAGATAATACAAACAAGAGTACAATCTTCTTCTCACTATCACCTGAAATGTTGTTAAATAACATGAGCCGAAGCTCGTAGGAACAAGACTAATAATGAACATGTGCATGAGATGTGAAGATGGTTATGTGAGATGCACAAATGAGTTTAATCTAAAATCACCTTATTTGTCATGAGTTAAATTCCCAATTCATAACCAAGTTTTGTATACAAGAATTATTGTTTTATGGTCCTTATTTTTAGAGGAATTAGTCATTATACCCAACCGTTTTACCACTTTCCAACAACTCAACACATTGTAACCTCCCATCACTTTATCTATTTATCCAATTAAGGTTTTACCAACCCAATCCTTTACAACGCACGCATATGCGTACACTTTGCGGACATTTTTCGTGTTCTACCAACTCGTGGTTTAAACATAGGAACCGACGCTGGACGAGCGTATAGGCCCGCGTTGTGTTACAACCACCCCAGCCACACGAGGCCCGTGAAGTAACAGGGAGTTCTATACCCCGACACGACAAACGTCCTTTCCTAGTTGCAAGCCGGCAGGTAGAGAACCCAATCTACGCAGTTTTTTGGTCTTTCACCGTGGAGCAACTCGTGCCCAAAGTTAAACGATCCTTAGATCTCAAAATCGGTCCTTTTTGATATATCACATCACAATACACACACTCGAGTCCAACCCAAATGGTTTCTCTCGCCAAACCCATATCATTACACGCTTTCCATTATTCATATTTTCAATATTTAGGGCTCGAACCCTAGATTAACCATCTATATGGTTTAAATTCACTAATTCACCAGTCCTACACAACAAAACCCACATTTTTCACTTGACATCATCACGTGTCACATAAATTCATGAAAGAAATATGCAATAGGTTATCGCAACCCTCAATTTAACCAGCAATCATATTGATTTCAAACATACCTGTTCTTTAACCCCAAAACTCCCAATTTTCATGGGTTAAACCCAAATACCAAACCCTAATTTTCCATTTCTCAATCCAACCGTAATTAACAACAATGTGAAGATAGAATCATGTTAAATCCTCCATAAATCTAAGATTTAACCCCCATTAGCATTAAACCCAAACCTAGGGCTTCAAAAACATTATTTTTGTGCTTTTATGTTCATAAACTCAAAGATACGACACATATCACGAAGATATTCAAGAAAAGTCTTAGATCCTACCTTTGAGATGCTAGATCCACAAGAAAAGGCCCTAATCGAGTTCCAACCACGAGAATCTTCAACCGTGCAGTGAGAAAAGCGTCTCCAACGCCAAGATCAGGCCTTCAACGATTGAGCCACCGAGGGAAAGGCAAGAAAACTCACCAAGAGAAACCACACAAGCCTCCAAACCCAAACCCTATCCCCCACTTTTTCTCTAGAGAGAGAGAAAAATGAAAAAAAATGGGAGAAAAGAACTCACACGCAACTTTTAAAAAGTCTGCTCCCCGATGGTTTGCTCGAGCAAACCCCCACCGCTCGAGCGGTCCCCTCCTCCAGGACCTCTCTGCCACCTATCCGCTCGAGCGGGCTCCCCCACCGCTTGAGCAATCAGTGCTGGGAGACAAACTGAACAAAGGCCGTTAAAACTGAGCCGAGACACAAGCTAATCACCTCATAGCGATGTTCCCATATATTACCCCATACTTAACCATTGTTAGCAACCAGATATAAGCTAAAGTTTAAATTCTTATGCAAGATTCACATTTACAAATGTTTCCACCGGGCATGACATACTCGTTTTCATTAACACTAGAAAATAACAAGGAACAAGGTCCCTACATGGATTCCTTCAATAATTAATATCTACCATATAAAAGCTTCTTCTTCGCCTGAGGACCTCAAACAAGTGATCAAAATAGGTAGAATTCACCCTTTGAAGCCAACTCACCAAGATTATAGACTCGTAAAAGATCACAACTTTTAATGAATCAAAATAACGAATACTAAATGTATGTGTCTAATAATTATTTTGGGATTATGAGCATAAGTACTTATAATAACTATGAGTGTAAATTATTTTATATAGTCAGTATAAAACTAATTGCCCCAATGCAATTCTGTTCAATACACACAAAGTGTTTTAGCACAATGAATCGAAACTATACTATTTTTCGTAATCAAGATATATATACTAAAATACTGTGCTACAGCCGTAGCGATGGTGTGTTCAATTCCATCTAATACTATGAATCAAAAACATATATTCTACAAAAATCAATAATCTAATTTTTTGTGTGTAAGTCGAACTCTACACACCAGATTAACTACTATGTAGAATAAAAGACACTCATGTACAACACTAAATAAACAATGTAACGCAAACATTGCTCATATAGATTCTAATTAAAATGAAAAATAGTTTTTATTAATAAATAAAAATAATACCAAAATATAAAGCATGGTTTTTAGTATACAGCCCCAACAGTACCTAGATGTGTTGCATAGGGATATCAAGACATGCTGGGTCTAAATCCTAAAGTTGCAGTCCACCGGTTGGTTGTATCAATAGAGAAATGACCTGTAAAGCAAGCTCAACGTCGCTTTTAACCAGAGCTAGCTGTGGAAATAGAGACCGAGGTTGAAAAATTAGTAAGTGTCAATTTCATCTGTGAAGTCTAATATCCAATTTGGCTCGCGAATATTATCCCAATTAAAAAGAAGAATGGACAAGAATGCATTTGTATTGATTTTAGATATCTAAACGATGCATGCACAAAAGATGAATTTCCACTCCCGATCACCGAGTTGTTAGTGGATGCACCCACTGGTTTTGGTGCTTTATTCTTTATGGACGGATTCTCCGGATAGAATCAAATAAAAATGGTACCTGAAGATGAAGAGCTTACTACTTTTCGTACACCAAAGGGAATATTTTGCTATACAGTAATGCCTTTGGGGTTAAAAAATGCTAGTGCAAAGTGTCAGCGAGCCATAACTGTCGTTTTTAATGACATGCTCCACAATACCATTGAATGTTATGTTAATGATTTGGTTATCAAAATCAAACAAATAGAGCATCATTTTGACGACATGAGGAGAGTTTTTGATAGATTTTGAAAACATCAACTTAAAATGAACCCCTTGAAATGTGCTTTCGGAGTCGCATCAAAAAAATTTCTTGGATTTATTTTCAGGGATCAAAGAATCAAATTTGATCCCATAAAAACTAAAGTAATCTTAGAAATGCCACCGCCTTGTAACCTACGTCAACTATGGGGACTTCAAGGGAGATTGGCTTACATATGAAGGTTCATCTCTAACCTGTGAGGGAGATGTTAAACGATTACAAGATTGATGAAGAAGGATGTTTTTTTTATTTGGGATCAAGCATGCCAAAATGCTTTTGAAAGTATCAAAGAATACTTGACAAGACCTCTAGCCATAATAGTTCTAATTAAAGGACAGTAGTTAAATCAAGTATATTGATGCTCTTGAACGCTCTTTGGGAGCATTACTTGCCCAAAACAATGATGAGGGTAAAGGGAATGCTTTATACTTAGTCGTACACTTGTTTGGGCAAAGCATAATTACTCTTCGATCGAAAAAATTCGTCTGTCATTAATTTTTTCTATTCAAAAGCTAAGGCATTATTTGCTTGCTTATTCTATTACATTGATCTTAAGAGTCAATCCTCTTAAATATATGATGTATAGACCATTCCTATCAAGTCGTTTGGCTAAATGGTTATTGCTACTAATAGAATTTAATATCACTTTTGCATCCCAAAAGGCAATAAAAGGGGAAGTGCTTGTTGATTTCCAAGTAGCACATCCTAGATAACATACAACTACTTGACAATCTTCGAGATGAAAAGGTTTTGACAATAGAACTTCATCAAGGCAGCTCTATTTTGACGGGACATCAAGAAAGAAGGGAGTGGGGGCAGACATTGTTCTTGTGACACCCTCTGAAGGTTTAATTCCATATTCATTATCTTTGTTGACACTATGCTCTAATAATGTGGCAGAATATGAAGAATTAATCATTGGCCTAGAAATAGCAGTAGAAATGCATATGACTGTTTACAAGTATTTGGTGATTCTCAATTGGTCATCAAACAATTAAATGGTGATTATGAAGTCAGAAATGAAATCTTGATATTTTACCACTAAAGAGCTAAATACTTGATGTCTCAATTTCAAGAAATCTATATTTTTCATGTGCTGAGGTCAGAAAATGATAAAGCAGATGCTTTAACTATCTAACAGCATCCTTAACTCTTCTAAAACAAAGGAATATTCAAGTCACAATTGAAGAACGAATTGCTACCCCTAACACTTGACCGAATTGAACATGCAAAAATTACAAATGTAGTAACTGTATGAAAAATTGAAGAAGATCCAGATTGGCGCCAACCATTCATAGATTATTTTCTACATGGATAATTGCCAATTAATCCGAAGACAAGGGTTGACCTTAGGCATCGAGCACTTCGATTTGCATACCTAAATGAGACCTTATACAAAAGGTCCTTCGATAGAATTCCTCTAAGATGTTTGTCAATAGAAGAAGCTGCTTAAGCACTTCATGAAACTCATAGTGGGACCTGTGGTGCACATCAGGCTGGCCCCAAACTTGCTGCAAAGTTAAAATAGTTAGGTTATTATTGGCCAACCATGGTTCTAGATGCAATGCAGTTTGCAAATTAAATCTTGCAAAGTATGTCAACTTTGTGGATACTTTATACATCAACCTCTGTAGCCACTCCATCCTACTATGGTATCTTGGCCTTTTGAAACTTGGGGTCTAGATGTCATAAGACCTTTCAAGCCTTCGCCTTCACACTCTCACCAATATATATTGGCTGGGACAGATTACTTTTCTAAATGGCCTGAAGCAATAATGCTGAAAGAAGTAAAATGCATTGTTGTGGTAAAATTTATCAAGAATCATATAATTTACTACTACGGAATTTTGTCAAAAATCATTTATGATAATGCCTTGTATTTCAAGAGTTCACCAATTGTAAAATTGTGTGAAAAATACAAATTTCGACATGGGGGTTTTGCCAGTTATAATCCATCAGCAAATGGACAAGGCGAAGCTTTTAACAAAGTGCTTGGAAACATTCTTAAAAGGATGGTTCCCAAGAGCAAAAGAGAATGGCACAAGTGTCTTCCTGAAGCTTTATGAGCATACAGAACAACTGTTCATACTTCTACTAGTTGCACTCTATGTAGCCTTGTGTATAGTTCAGATGCAGTACTTTCGCTTAAAGTACAGTTACCATCTCTTAGAGTTGCTACTCAACTCAGAAACCCAGATGATAATGCTAAAATCAGATTGGCTGAGCTTGAAGCACTTGAAGAGAAAAGACTTGACGCTCAACAAGGACTAGAAATTTATCAAGCTCAAGTGGCTGACACTTTTAACATGAAGGTCATGCATAGATCTTTTTCAATGGATGATGTTGTCTTGACAGTTAAACGACCAGTTGTTATTACAAAAAGGATGAAAGAAAAATTTGAAGCTAAATGGGAAAGACAATATGTTGTCACTAAGGTTTTCCTCAAATGAGCATATGAACTCTCAAATTCTAAAGGCAAATGTGTATATCCATGTGTCAATAGAAAGTTCATCAAAAAGTTCTATGCTTAAAAGAGATGCTCTTTGACGCACAAGCTAAAACTGCGTGTCACTCTTAATTGCACGAGCCTAAACTGCAAGATGTTCCTGGCCCGCATAAGTTAAAACAGTGTACGACTAAAAATAAATGAACTACTAAAGGCTAGACCCCATTAAGGGTACGTAGACAATCTAGTGGCTAAACTAGATGCAACCCATATAAAAAAAATCTTTTTGTTCTACCAATAGCATTTCAAGTGGCTAAACTAATTAATGTATTATATGATATTAATGAAATAATTTATTTTAAATTATTTTTAATATAAAATACATCGAGTCCATTGATGAAAGTAAATAAATACAACTACTTATTCATTTCCCAAAAATAAATTCAAAGAATTGAGAACATTTTGGAATTGAGCCTTATGATTTTCATATACTTGAAGCTTGTCATTTTCAGCTTATGAAAGGATTTTTGAAGATCCAACTCAAGTGTTCTCTATTCTTCAAGTGAAGATTCCACCCGTTTAATCTCTCCTTAAACTTCATTCTTGTTAATCTCAAGCTGAGCTTCCTTGGCTTGGATTTTGGCTTCTTCTTCTAAAATTACTGCTTTCTTGTTATAAATCTCTTCTGATTGCATCACTATATCTGTTAATTTAGGGTTTGTTTAGTCTAGCTTTTAAGCTGGTTTTTTTGCAAAAAAAAAAAGTCAACTTTTAAGTTCCACTGTTTTGTTTTAAAGAAAAGCTAACTAACATTTTTTCCATCTCTTAATTCAATGGAAAAAGTCAATACTTATTGCAAACATCCTAACTTTTTTTCAAACAAAATTACTATAATACCCTAATATAAAAAGTCAGCCCTACTCACAAAAAGAAAAGGCTGTATCAATATCCCAAACACTACAACTCAAAAGCTAAAAGTAAGGGCATTTTAGATATTTAAATAAAAAATAAAAAAATTTACTACAAAAAATTATCTCAAACAATTTAATTTTTTTATTCCTCTTTTTTTTTGAAAAAGCTAAACATCTTAAAAGTCAAGCTTTTTAAACATCTTAAAAGTCAAGCTTTTTAAACATCCCAAACATGCACTTAGCCTTCAAATTCTTCTGGGTACTCAAACATTGTTCATGATATTGAATAATCACATTGATAATATTTATATCAATGGCACCTAAGATGGTTTTAACATAATCAATATTCTCTACCAAATCAAAAGGCTGAGAGATAATCTTGGCAAACCATTCAATTTCTGCCCACCCTATAACAAATTCTATGACAATGCTATTGATCATGCTTAAAGACTTAATAACCTTGGGGCGTAGGTCTAATAATTCTTTAAGTTCGGACCAAGTAGAAGAAAGCTTCCTGGCAATGTCTGTTATAACACCAATAAAAAAATTCCCCGCCGGTTCGTCTATCTTTTCCTCTACATTTGTCATGGTTTTCTTAGAAAGTTCTTCAATTGTAAATGTTAAAAATCAAGAATCATTATTTTTTGGAAATATTTTTTTTTGTCTTGCCAAAAATCTTTATGTGATTCTAAATCCTCAATAGTCTATTCATCGGGACTGTCACAGGGTTAGCAGTATCCCCATAATCAACTTTTTCAATTTTCAATCCAAGTTCAATTGTCTCAGTTAGTGTTAAGACTTTAGTCTTCTTTTCCTCAGTAATGTCTTCATCTTGAAGTGGAACATCTATGAAATGAGCTTTGATCCCTAAAGTATAGGAGCTATCTAAACTATCAGATTTATTATAATGAGCTCTTTTATAATCCTTATCACCAGATGTGCTCCCTTTATCACTTGGAAAATTTGTATAGGTGGTGACTTTGGATCATCGCAATAGTTTTTGGCATGCTTCACATCAAATTTCTGAACAGTTGTATCAATCTCAGAAAGCTTTACAGGACCGCTTTTACTTTTTGAGACTTTCCCAATGTTGTCAAGAATATAAATTGGGGATCGATTCCTCAAGGGGTGTTTTGTTATAGTCTCTTGAACTTTGTGAATGGATGGCCCTAAATAAGGAATAGAACTCTTTACCCACCAAGAACCATTCCACCATGAACAAGAACCTATGCAGTGCATATGAGGAATTGTAAACATTCTATGAGTACCCCGATGAAAAAGTGCAGCTTGTGCTATATTAAAATGCTCAATACCGCAAAGGCTTCTTTTACCAATGCTAATATCAATAGCATTGGCCGAAACAATTTGATCAAATCTAAATTGGCGTACAAATCTGTTAGGATGGTATGGCTCAATCCACGTATCAATGCTGACCCTCACCGGTAGACTCACACATCGGATGCTCATTAAGAACTCAAATTGGTCATTAGAAAACCTCTCATTATCCATAAGTTGGGAATCTCCAAATTGTTTAAAAGGGTTTGGGTAGTATTGCACATACTGCTCTCCCCTGAAAATTATTCTAGACTGAAAATATTTTGACCCTCTATAAGAACGCCTGCATATCTGGCATGCAATGGATGGAAAGTCATTCACATATCTTCTACAGTACAAGGTGGGAAAATTCTCTCCTAACCAGCCAACCAACCAAGTAATGAATGGGAAATGCTAAATTTGTTGACCTTGGTCCTTTTAGATGCGTCTAAATCTCACCAAACCTGTGATACATAAAACCCAAAACAGGTGGTGCAAGAGAAATTCTGGTCCCTTGTACCATCAAAGATGCCATTACAAAGGTCTTTGGCCTCACGAAAGAACCTTCGTTTGGTTAAAGAAATCTGTAAACATAAATAATAGAAAAATGTTAAAGAAATTAAAAATAAAGTTCTATTAAAAAAATAAAAGAGAAATAGCTGCTTAGCCAAAGAGCCAAGAAAATAACTAAAACTCCATCTTTTGATACCCTAAACGGTAATTTTAAAATTTATGAGTCATGCTTTAGAATGACCGTGACTTGAAGATCACCATAGACCCCGTAAAAACTGCCTTTCCTCGGTAAAAAAATATATCCATTGTGGCCACCTAATAGTTGATGTGCTAAGATGAACGAAAGCCATGTATGAATCAATAAAAGTTCACGAACAGTTGAAGGGTAAATCGCCATCCTAGACTTCTCTTTTTCTTACAACTCCTGGTTGGAAGGTAAAAACTTCTCATAAAGCACCACAAAGGTTCAAAGACCACCAAGAGTCTTTAAGTTATAGAGTGTTATGCTCATCCCACCACTACCATAGTGTAACGTGTTGGTTAAAGGACTCAACAACTCAATAAAAGCTCTCAAGACATTCGGACAAATATTGTATGAGTATTGGGATATAGCAACAACATCGTAAATGCCATCCCGCTTAAGTACATCACTATAGTCTTCCATGATCAATCAATCCACTCTAATAAGAAAGATAGAAAACCAGCACAACCAGGAAATTTAAAATCACAGCCCCAATATTCCTTATTGTTCAGAAGCTTGTTTAAAACATAATAAAAATCTTGCCCAACATGAAATTCTCTCATTATTGATTGGCTCCAAGGTGAGAGCTTTAAATGAAGAACCAAAGCACTTACAAACTTGTATCACACCTTCATCATGTTGTAAGTCAATTTCAAAAAACCCAATTGATAAATCGTATGAACGAATCCAACTTACTTTATTAACAGAAGGTATTTGAGTTGTGATTTTTTGAATAGAAATCAATCTTCTATATTTGGGTCCCTTTTTATATTCATTCACGTCTTCGTTAATTGCTCGCTAATCTCCAATATAACCGTATGCATCAATTCCTATTTAAAATTATGGAAGTAAGTAATTAATTTAATAAAATAAAATAAAATAAAATCACAAAAAGAGGAGGCTAGTGGAGATTTATATTATTTTAGTCACATGAACTTTAAAATAAAGATTGAGCATAAAGCCAAA
>JAULJZ010183575.1:0-22055 GCA_032270985.1 Heliamphora pulchella | reverse complement strand
AAAATAAATGTGATATTATTTATATAATTTTCTCATTTTGTAGCTAAAAATGCTTTGGCAATAAGTAATAGCTTTTTGTTAATAGTTTTAGCAATAAGTTATTATTGTTTTCTATTTATCGAGAATACCACATAAATAATGACACATCGAGAATACCAAATTGTTGAACAATGACACATGGTGTTTGACGTTGCTTTTGATTATATTTTTTTTCAAACAGTCACGACTTTTGCTACAAATTATAATAATTATTTTTTTCTATAAATAACTAATTTTTGTTGCAAACTAACATCAATTTTAAATATCCACAATTTATACTATAAGTTATAATTATAATCTTTTCAGTTACAATTTATAAATAATTAATTTCCACAACTACTCACAGATTTTGTACTTAAGCCTGATTACACTAACAAGTAATTAGTGCATTTTTATTACACTTTTAATTGCCCATAACATTTTTCTTCACCTAATTGATGCTCTGTGTACCCAATATATTTTTTGAAAACTTTGTTTTTTTTATAAAAGGGGCAATAAAGATATCCAATCTGAGTTGACTCAGAAGGTCAACTCAGTGTGTTGTAGGGTTTGGTATTGAAACGTTTGTTCCTGTCCTCAGGAGAGTGCAGAGGAAGATCTGGAATGGTTGTCCAACAAAGACGCATTCCCTGCTGTTGAGACTTACTTGGACATCCTCTCGGACAACCCTGGTATTGTCCCGAGCCACCAGACCCACCTTCAGGGCCAGAGCCCTGTGTCGGTACTTGAGAACAGCACCACCACCAGCACCACCAGCACCGTCACGAGCTGCTGTGGTGGCAGCATTCTTGTCCCGGTGCGTTACCCGGTTAAAGCCCGGAGCAAGTGTCGGCGAAGGCGGCATCATGGGCTCTCAGACTCATCCACTCCGCCGTGCTGGTGGTGGAGTCAAGTAGACTCTAATAATTCCAAACAAGAATTCCGAGCAGCGACAGCGCCGCCACCAAGTGGCGGAACAATTGGGAGAAGGTGCCAGCATTGCCATGCCGAGAAGACCCCGCAGTGGCGGGCGGGTCCAATGGGCCCAAAAACATTGTGCAATGCTTGCGGGGTACGGTACAAGTCAGGCCGGCTTGTGCCCGAGTATCGCCCCGCAAGCAGCCCGACATTTTCTAGTTTATTGCATTCTAATTCTCACCGGAAGGTAATGGAGATGAGAAGGCAGAAGCAGCCGGGCAAGATGGTGCTGAAAGATGCCTGTGGATATAGGCTAGGACAATGGTGAGTTCTTTTTCTTTTTCTTTTTTTTTTTTTAAATTTTTTATGGGTCTTCATTAGCAATAGCTAGATTATAAATTAGTGTTTGTTGTAAGGGTTTAGATTAGATGGTTAGTGAATCATATTTGTTATGTTTCATCAAAATCAACTAGGGAAATTTTGAATTTAGTGTGCTTGGTTATGCATTAGAATAGTAAAACCTGAAAAACGAAAAAGATTTGATTATACTTCTTGGTTTGATTGCTTGTAACGAAGATGATGATGTAGTTTTGATTGCTCAAATGCGGGGGTTTTGTTGAGTTTTGAGGGATCTGACCTAATTTAGAACCAATGACTAGTTGTGGAGAAAGCTTTTGATTGACTTCTTGTAATGCATTTTGCTTTGGGCATTGTGGTGAAAATCTTGTGTTTGATGCCTTGAAAATACAAAGATAAGAGTATTGTGTGTAGGATTCTAAATTGCCGAATCCGAACTTGTATCGCTATCGGTGATACGGTTATATATCAATAGATTTTGGGTAGTATCGTTCGATACTTTAATAGATATCGGTATCGAAAACACAAAATCTCAACATGTATCGACCAATACGATACATAACGACCATTATTTAGAGCTCGGATTGCAAGTCTAGTTTTTCTCTAACTATTGAACCAGTTAGATTTCTTACCCCTTCTAATCTCTTTTGTTTGTTATTATCTTCAATTTGTGATGTCCATCATTCTTCAAGGTTCATGTGTTTGTAAATGATGCATGGACATAACCTTGGCTTTTAGTTATGCATTATCAAATTGTTCTTAAAGATTGTAGCCATCTTCACATTCAAGTATGAAATAGGCTTTTTTGCCTTATTAACTACGTTTGGCCTAGCTTTTTTAGGAGGTTTTCTGCTTAAAAATCTCTTAAAAAGTCCACTTGTTTGGTTTATGATGACTTTTTTTAAACATATTTTTACATCTATTTTTTTACAAAAAAAAGAGGCTAAAAAATAAAAAAACTTACAAAAAAAACTAATTTAAACACAAGCTAATAAGCACATATTTCTAAGATGGAGGGTGAGTCCAGGAATCAATAAGTAAATCAATTTGATGTCTCTAGGATAGAGAATGGATTTCTCATAGTTGGTGCTGTTGTACATGCAGCCGTATTGTCGTATCTCGAAGACTTTTAAATACTTGCCTAACACTTTTAAAACATGTTTTAATTAAAAAATAAAATTTATAATATCAAAACACTTTAACAACATTTCTTGAGTTCTTCCAATACATTAGATGTGATGAATTTTCTCATAATAATACTTTACATTTTTTGAACCACAACTTTTGCACACAATATAAGCGTGCTTTAGAGTATTTATAAGATGAAACATAGTGTTTTTTTTAATATAATTAGTGTTATGTTTCATATCTTTCATTACCATTGAATAAATTATTCATATATTTAATATATAATGATATAATTTTTTGACGTGTTCTAGATGTATCGTGTTTTGTATTTTTTAAAAATTTTGTATTATGTTTGTATCGTATTACGAGTTTGCATCCATACTTTGTTCAAGACTTCTGCATTTTAAATAAATTCTTGACGCATATTGAGTAGGCATGGGTGGAAATAGACTCCTAGTCACCTTCTCTCACTTTTAGTTCTATTATCAATCATAAGTGGTTGATATGCGTCAAGAATATCAGCCACTTATGACCAAAGCAAGATAAAAAAATGTTGGAGGGATTAGGGAAACTGTGAAACCAAAACTGTTCAGAGTCAGTGTTGGGCTTCCATCACAAAACTGCTGGCTGTAGATGCTATTTATGACCAATTTGAAACGAGTTCTTGTAAAATCCCATCCCACTAATAATAACTGAGTTGTTATTAATAACTTGGCTCTTTAAGTTTTTGGGTAGCGTGTTGTTGAAGTTATTTATTCACGTTCTTGATTAATATTTTATTTGTGTCGTTGCAAATGGTATTAGAACTAATTGTGGTCTCATGAAGAGATTCGCGACACTTAGGCTATATATTTAAGTTATTCAAGTTATTAAACTAATGTTTTATTTGAATTGTTGCAAATGGTTGGTGCCAAAAAAACAGTTGTGATCATCAAGCATTGACCTTTTTAAACAGTTTATGACCAAAGGAAGATAAAAAAATGTTGGAGGGATTAGGGAAACTGTGAAACCAAAACTGTTCAGAGTCAGTGTTGGGCTTCCATCACAAAACTGCTGGCTGTAGATGCTATTTATGACCAATTTGAAACGAGTTCTTGTAAAATCCCATCCCACTAATAATAACTGAGTTGTTATTAATAACTTGGCTCTTTAAGTTTTTGGGTAGCGTGTTGTTGAAGTTATTTATTCACGTTCTTGATTAATATTTTATTTGTATTGTTGCAAATGGTATTAGAACTAATTGTGGTCTCATGAAGAGATTCGCGACGCTTAGGCTATATATTTAAGTAATTCAAGTTATTAAACTAATATTTTATTTGAATTGTTGCAAATGGTTGGTGCCAAAAAAGAATGAAAAGAAACCCGAAAAAAGCAAATAAGACAACCTATGTACCTCTAGTACAATAAACATAATAAAACCATATTAAAATCCTAGAACCAACTCTCGTCTCATAAAGAACTTTGTAACAATGTGAATAGAGGAGTAGAGGTTCTGTAGAAGAGTAGAAAGCCCAAGGGTGTATGCCACTAATGAGATGCTAGTCACAGCTTCGATAAGGGGAAAAACTTGAATTATCTGACAAGAACATCAGGATCATCTAATATTGGTAGGAGATAAAAAAAAAAGTTATATTAAATTCTTTATTTAAATTATTGTGGTAGTAATCCACTCAATTGGTTACAATTTTTTTATAGGTTTTGGCTTGTTTGCAATGTGAACTGAGTTATTGTATGCCATGAAAAGAGTGAAAAAAAATTTAACGGTACGAAGGTTGATAGGTGGTGAACATTTATGGCATTCACCATGAAATTGCCAAAACTTTTTGTGTGACTTGAATGGCTTTATCCATAGCTGTTTGTCATGTACTGGAGAGAGGATGTATCATCCTTTTGGCATGTGGGTGGGTGGTTGGGATATAGAACCCCCCATCCATTCGTGTGGTGGAGAAGAACACACTGTGACTGAACCATGTGCAATTCAAATTGAGTGGATAGAATACTTTATTTCAAAGCTTTTATTGGCAGTGCTTGATATTGTTGAAACTAGTAGTTTAGATTGTAATTTGTAGTAGAAGTTGTGAATGTTTGGTAAAAATTGTAGTTTATAGTTGAAATAGAAAAAAAATGATTATAATTTGTAGTAGAAGTTATAGGTGTATTGCAAAAAATTATAACTTATAGATAAAATTAATAGTAAGAAGCTAAAAATTACTGGTAGTAATTTTGCCAAACACATGGAATGGCACACTTTTTTCCACAATTTAGATAATCTTAGATTTACCTAACATTGGGCTCTACTAATGTATGTGTACTATATTATAAAGACAACAATTGATTTGATTTGAACGAAGCCGACTCGCGTTTATAACTACTGCAGTTTTTTTTTGAAAATTTTATATTTTTTCCTCCTTTTCTCTCTCCATCCCCTTCTTTCTCAGTACATGACTTTAAAACCTTAATTTGACATATATTTGAATTCGATTTAACTTTTCTCTTGCAATAAATTGATTATTACACGCTTATAGGTCATGCTTGTTTTCGGGGAGAGATTTTGAATTGGACTAATAGTTCGGACTAAATTTTTATTCTATATTTGTTTGTATTTCTTTATGTATGAACTAGTTGTTCGAATTGGACACTCAATTCCTTATAAGAGAGATAAGTGTAAATAGGGAAAAGTTGGATAGAGAAGAAAGGAATTACTGGGGGAATTTTACTTTTTTAATATTTTTAAATTCTTGTTGTTTCTTGTTTTTTAATTAATTTTATTTCTATTTTCTTAGATTGAGTGGCTTGATATAGATTTTTAGTTTTCTTATTTTTATTGTCCATATTTTAAAGTTTTTCAATTTTTACTTTTACTTTTTGTTTTGTTTTGTTTTTATTTTTTACTTGGATTAGTTATAATTAAGTTCTAATATTCATTTTTTTACTTTGTAACTTTATTAGTAACTTTTCTTTTACTTTTGTTCTTCTCTTAGATTATCTATTTTTACATTTCTTTTTACTTTTTTTACATGCATTTGGATTTTCTTATCTTATTTAATTTTTTGTTTAATATTTTTAGTTTTATTTGACAATATTTTAATTGGGCTTGCTTAATATACACACAATTAGATATTCTGCTGCCAAATGATATAAAAAGAGTAAAAATGTTTGCATGCTTAATCTTTGGATTTTCATTTCACAAATAAACTAACATAGAAGTGAACTAAGAAAAGGATAAATAATGCAATGAGTATTCAACTTTAGAATTATTAGTGATAAGAAATTTGATTTTTCTTAATACTATCCTTTGATACAAACATGACTACAATCATTTTACGGCCACAGATAACGAATCACTGTTTCAATCATAGGTAGATACAAGAGTTGAGACTTATATTGAGAGGAATTTAAGAGTCTCAACTTTTGTGTATGTCTGTTGTTAGGTTTGTAATTGATATTAAACTCTTTTAAGTAAAAATTTTAATTTTTATGTTTTTCTAATTAAATTAGTGATTAATTGTCGACATAAATAGCATTGTCGAACATGAACATGGTGTGTCCCACAAAATTCGTAAAGTCGGAAAATACAGCAAAAGACTTGAATCTAGTTTTGTTGAACTTGAATCCCAGCAAACTAGTTTTGTTGAACATGACATAAATAGCATTGTCGAACTTGAATCTAGTTTTGTTGTTTTGTTGTTGGATCTTGGGAATATGACAAGCTTCAATACATTTATAATTGTTATGAATTCAACCTATCAAGAGGGAGAGGGACAGCTGGGATTTTGTCACATCACATCCTAACTAAGGTCACTGAAATATTATTCCCTATCTGATTCTCTAATAAATTTAGATTACATATTTGTGTAAGTTATACATAAAAGTGATAAAATTAACACGAATGTATAACCTAAATTTCTTTGGAATGTTAAATGAAATGGTAGAAAAAAAACAGCTTATGGTCATTGGACTATAATAGTAATAATAGTAATAATAATAATAATAATATTATGGGTAAATTATATTTATATTTTTTGAGATTTATTGATAAGACTCGCAATTTTTTTAAGATTTTTAAAATTACACTCCCCTTCTCTCTATTTATGTAGGAGTATTAGTTTTTTCCTCCATTAGTTAACCCTAAAAAATTATAACGGAATTTCTTGGTCTATGCAATTATTATATTATTAATTTTTATTTTGTTTTTATAGTTTTTATTTTCTATATTTTCCTTAATCAACTAATAGAAAAAAAAAACATTAAACAAAAATAAAATTATTTCAAATTACATATTTATTTTTTATTATTAATGTGTAGATTATTTATATAAAATAAAAATTGATCAGATATCGATATGCACATGATCAAATTATATTTGTCTTAAGATAACGGTGTTGTCTATTTATTATTTATTTTTTAAGGATGAAATGCAATTTATTGAGATAATAATATTTTTGATGAACTTAATTTTTTATATGAATCATTTACAAACTGAGAATAACAAAATGAATGAATTCGATTATTGAAATAGACTCACCTTAGGTTTTTAAATACCTAACAATTATTGAATCTTTTTATGATCTTATCTACCTAGAAAAACCGATAATTCTAACAAGGGATGACATTATAATTTTAGAAATTTCAAAAAAATTATCAATTTTTTTCAATAAATTGTAGGAGAGGTAAATATAATTTACCCTAATAATTTATTTTATGACAGTATTCCATGTTGTTTGAAGAGTCGGTGAAATCTTCAAACAGTATTGCAATGTCCCAAATTAGGAATTTGTAGAAAAAAAATTACTCTTCTTAAATTTTGACCCAGTGTGAGAAAAAGTGATAACTAGAATCTATTCTAAAGTGTATTCTGTTACAGTTTTTAGTTTTTTATTATTAATTTTAGTTATAAATCAAAATTTATTTAAAATACTCATAATTTTTATTACAAATTATAATTATTTTTTTTATTTTAGTTTTAAATTATAATTTTTACTAACACTCATAACTTTTGTTCAGAATAGAATGACAGAAAATAATTCATGTAACAGACCTAAATTGATTAGGATAAAGGCTTAGTTTAGTTTGATTTGATTTGGTACTTATAACTTCTTATTACAAATTATTAATTTTAGCAATCCCAAATACCACATATAACCAATCAAACTAAAGCGCTTCTTGCACTTGTGGGCTTAGTTTTTAGTTCAATTTATGGACTTTTTTAATCAAATAGATAATTTTTTATCCAAAATTGAAAAATATACAATAATATAATACTTTCTTTATAGTTTGTGGGTTCAGCTAACACTATTAGTTAATGAGCAAGTTTTTACTTGGTTTGTGATTATAATTCAACTTGAGTAGGTACTCAAGAATCAATTTCTTCTTGTAATTTGTTTCAAATGGTAAAAAATCATGGAGATTCTTAACTATATTCTCATTTTCCTCAAATTCTTCTCTTGAATTGATTTCTCAATTCTACCCCTCAAAACTTATTGTTATTTTGAAAGAAAAAAAAAATCATTATTGATTCTTGGCAACCAAATGAGTTTTCAAAAGTAATTTTTATTTTTGCTTTTGTTTGGTTATTTACCTTTTAAGTCGGTTTTTTTATTTTTGTTTTAAGTTAAATAAAGAAAAAATTTGTTTAGTGAACTTTATGGGTGATTTAAACGCTAAAAAGTAATTTGGTTTAAAGCGACTCTATGGCAATTTATATTACAAAACACAATTTTTTTTATGTGACATTTATATATGTTATACATCCAAAGACTAAGATTGTTTATATCTTCTCTCTTTGTCTTTTTTTTATCTCTCGTTGCTAACCAACTCTCATATCTTTTTATTTCAAATCTAATTAGACTAATTTTTCTCCTCTATTTGAAATTTAACTTTTTTTCTCTATCATAAAAAATAGAAGAGCGAAAGTATAAAAAATATATTTTTAATATTTATACATATATACATAGCTTAAAAATTATACAAAAATATAATTAGTTTAATGCATTTTAATTTTGATATACGTATAATTTTTTGTTGCTTATAGTTAGAATTGAGAGTGAGAGTGAGAGTGAGAGTGACGAAAATTATTTTTTAATATGTTGTTATTTTAAATAATTAAGAAGATTGTTTACTATTTTAAATTAATGCTATGATAAAATTATGATTAAAGTGCTTTTAGGCACGGATAACTGCTAGCGAGATAATAAACCATATATTTAATACTCAATGTAGATTTTGTTTGATAAATCTTAGCGAGTGAGTTTTAAAAATATAATTTTTATAAACAACAAATGTGTATATGAAGTTTCTAAAAACTAGCAATTATCCTTATTCAAAGGCACTTTAAACATAATTTGATTATAAAATTAATTTTAAATAATAAATAATCTTTTACCTATTAAGGAAAATAATTTAAATATTTTCATTGCTTACTCTTAATTTAAATTAAAAATAACAAAAAAACAGGTGTAAATTAACAAAATTTTTAGAAAAAGACAAAAATAGAGAAAGTAACGAAAATTAGCCCAACTAGATATCATTGACAGAATAGCTTGAGGTCTATGCATGACCGGCCCAAAATGTTTGGGACCAAACCAATCTTTTAACGGGGGCTTTTCTATTAATTTACAGAAAAATATAGTATGCAAATTAAGTTTATAAATAAATTGTTATAATAATTTGAAAAGATATAATCTAGTTACATTGGCTCCGTTTGGGTGGACCTTGTTTATTTGCTTATTAAAAAAAGTCAATTTGCTAATATTTGCTTATTTGGCTACTCAAACGAGCTTATTTGTTTATTTACTTATTTATTTTTGACTTATTTGATTATTTAAACGACGTGGCTTATTTTTTGACTTATAAGCCAATAAACAAATAAGTCATTTTACCCAAACGGGGCCATTATCTTATATCCCATTATGGTCTGTTCCTTTTCCCGAACCCCATAAATGCAGGAGTTTCGTACACCAAACTGTCCTTTTTAAAACCCAATTTATAAAAAGCATAAAAACACAAATCATTATATGGATTCTTAGTGTTTGTGCTCACACAATGTATGTGCAAAAATATTTAAAGAGAGGTCACATAATAAAAATAATTATAAAATAAATTATGAAAATAAAATGCGTTAACTATAAATTATGAAAATTCAAGTAATAAAATCTCAAAATAAAAGAAAGAATAATAAAAAGGGATAATATTGGGTAGCTATATAACTGTTTTATAAATCTTTAATTTAAAATTTAAACTAATATAAGGGTACGTTTGAAAAAAAAACAATATTTGCCAGGCTTCAAGAAACCAAATTGATATGTTACATTTTAAGAATAGTATACATATATAAAGCAATAATACCAAAGAATTGATCTAGTTAAGCAAAAAATCACTAAAATATTGTACTTTTTACATTTTTTCAAAAAAAAAAACTATAAAAGGTACATGTAACAATATTTTATAAAAACAATGCATTTAAAAAATGCTTATCCATTACTTTGGGCCCTCCTGGAATAAAATAATTTTTTTTGGTAGAATTAAAATTAACTATTTTAGAATTTTCGTTAATAAAAATAACCATCTTTCCGAATTAGTATTAAAAGTTATACCTAAATTGATTTTGATAGAGGTAAAATTAAAATAAAAAAAATAACCTAATATTTAGTCAGAGATATTTTTTTTTCTATATACGTGTTTAATAAAAATTGCCAATGTCAAGGGTGTAAGTTAAGGCTATTGTGAAATTCAATGTCTAATCACAATTGTCAATAGGGCTATGGGTGTACTATTAATATGTATAGGAAAAATTGACCTAAAACACTATGCTCTTAAGGAAAAAGTGAAGGCTATTTTGAAATTTAATGCCTAATCACAATTGTCAATAAGGCTATGCATGACCATTGGAATCACTTCCCTTCAAGACTGCCACTTCTCCAGATCGCTCAAGACTTTATTTTATAAGTTTTGGATAAATCTACAATAATGATTCGAATCGTTCATTTTATAAGTTCTAAATAGTAAATCATTTATACAAAAAAATTACTTTGATCGAATATTTACAGATATATGAATAAATGGTAATTTATTGCACAAAATGAACAATATAATTTAACAACCCCTTTTAAACTAAAATCGTTCATTTTGTGTAATAAATTTTCTTTTTTTCAATATTTGTAAATATTCGACCAAAGTAATATCTTTGCATAAATGATATACTATGTAGGACGTATAAAATGAACAATTCGAATCATTGTTGTACATCCATCCAAAACCTATAAAATAAAATCTTGAGTAGTCTTGAGAGGTGATGGTCTTGAGGGATCACTTTCCCATAACCATTAACATACATAAGAGCAACAACTATTAATATACACTAGTGGTTGATACACGCATGTATGTGCATGCATGTATTTAAAAATTAAAATAATATATGAAAAGATAAATAGTAGAGTGATCAATTTTAGTAGAATGATTAAAATTTTAATTGTGAACTGTTGTAATTTTAAAATTAAGTAGTATAGATAAGAAAATGTTTTATCAGTATTTTGGATAAAACAAAAAGTTCACACAACTTTAAATTTGAAATTGAAAAAAAATATTTTTATATTTTTTAATTAGACCAATTAGAATTTTTTTTTTACGTTTTTAATCAATCTATGTCGTGTAATGCTAGAAGTAAAGAATCAAACATTCAAATTTAACACACGAGACCTTTTACATCGAAAATCTAACTTGGGTAAAAAATTACGGGACTAATTATAATTCAGGTAAATTAAGTACTAACCAATTGAACAGTTACAAGATACATACTTACAGATTTTGATTGAATTCTCAATCCAAGCGCCTTCAGCTATCTTGCCAAATCTATGTGCACCGTTTCTCGTTCGATCACCACAGCAATGAATAATCAAAACTTCACACATATTGAATTTTTAATACTTTTACACCGGCAGAATTTTTCGTCGGAAAACTTAGTGCACCTTCTAAGTTGAACACGAACAATCTCGAAATTTTTAGAACTCGAAAGGACTTCTGATATGTTTTAGAATCTCTGATTATTGAAATACAAAAGTTGATTTTCGTGACTGGCTTATGGTCCTATTTATAAGCTTAAAAACTAGGTAATTAGAGTTTCATTCCAATTAAAATTGACTGGGGTCCGCTCGAGCGCGCTTAGGACCGCTCGAGCGATCATGTGCCCGATTGTATTGTGCTTGCATGATCCTACTTAATTGGCTTGTACCTTCAGTTTTGTCACTTGTACTTTAGTCATCTAGCTTGAAAAAAATTCAGATAAAAGAACTCTAATCCAATTAGGACTTACCAAATTAGGATCTTCCAAAATATTAGATTCTTTAACCAATTAAAACTCAATAATCTTATCCCAATTCAACCACCAGACTTGTAATTAAATAAGGAGTTTTACATACAACATACTATTTGAATTGCCATATAAATGAAAGATTTTAATTTATTTATTACAAATTAAATTATTAACAGAAGTAATACCAAATAAGGGTATTTTTGATATCAAAAAATTCACAAACCTTCATTTTAAAAGAAACACTAAATGAATGCTCTTCCTGTATATATTATTATAGATAGGAGTAGCCCAATATGCATGAGAAATTATTCAATGAGTAAAAAATATTACGTTAGCATACTGATGTGTCGTGCCTAATTAATGCATACATATATGTTCGTATATTTTTAATATAGAGTTATGTTGATATGCAATAACCATCATTCTCTAATCTAATGGTTCAAGGTATTGACATAGAAAGATTTTCTCTCAACTACTAAAAATATGAATACATGAATTGCACAATGACCTATCTAGAAATTTTATTTAGTGATGCCATTTAATAAATTATAACAATATTTATTTTTTAATTTGACGTGACATGTTAAAATTAACTTTAACAAAATACGACATAATACTATATATTTTCAATATTTCAGTTAAAATATTTATTTTTATCAATTACATGTAAAGAAAAAGTTTGGAATTGCTAATACTATTAGTTTATCTTTTTTCTAAGCAAAGATATATATCATAACTAATACAAATTTCTTACAACTTTTGATTTTTTTAAATGTTAACCCCATTTTATATTATTTTAAATATTTTATTGGTGTCAATATTTTAACTGCTCAAAATCTTTACATAATTATACATTAAGAAAATTCTTTCAAAAAAATAAGTAAGGTCAGTTGAATTCACCCAAAAGTACTTAGCTACGCTCATGAAAGTGTACGTATTAGTTAAATACACCACATTATCATGTTAATGTAACAATCATTTTATTGAATAACTTCCCATTTGTATAGGGTTCCAAACTTGTCTTACTACTACTAAGAAAGTGACAAGCCAAAATATACCTCTAACAAAGTTGTCTTTCCTCAATTGTTGCGTGTTTCTGTTTTTTGGCATGTTTCTTCAATTATCTAAACAATAAGAATGTAGGTACTTCAGTTTTTCTCTTTTCTTTCCAAAGTTATTTCTTATATGATGTACCTCCTTGTTTGACTTTATATTAAATTTTTAATGCATTAAGTCTTCCAACTTTTCTTGATAAAAAAGCTAAGAACTATATCTAGAAATAGCCAACTACTAATATCTCGCTAGCCTTTTATGTTACTAGTAAATGGGTTTCTAGTTGCAAGTATTATTTGAGTTGGTACAATAGTACATGCTCCTTAAAAAAACTCCATATGTGAACTGAAGTGCCTTTCGAGTTTCAAAAAGACGAAGATTATTTGTGTTCGACTTAGATAGATTTTTAAGTTTACCGATGAAAGATTCTGTTGGTATGTAGTTTCGAAGATTCATTACTGCAGTGATCAAGTAAAAAATGGTGTACATGAATTCGATAAGCAAGTTTAAGACACTTGAATTGAGGATTCGATCAAAATTTGTAAGTTGGTGTATTGTAACTATTCGATTGTTTTGTACTTGATTACCCAGACTTGGATTAATTTCGTGATTTTTCATCAAAGTTAGATTTTCTACGTAAAAAATCGCAAATGTCTTATTGTGTGTGTTTGGTTTAATCTTTGATTGCTTGCGATTGCCTAGACCTTAAATAATCAATGGCCGATATTTTTTCCATTTCGTTGCACATAAAGTAATTTAAATATTATTTTTTTTCAATTGGTATTAGAGCAGGCTGACTCAATCCTTTAAAAAATTAATTATAATAAATTTTGATAAAAAAATATATAATATTTTTTTATTTAAAAAAGTTATAATATTTTTTGATTAAAAAATTATAATATCTTTTTTGTTTGAAAATGTTTTTTTGAGTGAGATCTTAATAGCCGCCAGCCATTGATTTGCTTAAGGAAGAAAACATGATTATAAAATTATCTATGTGTTTTAGTCCTATATCTGTGTGTTCAAAAAGTCAATTAAGTGATCAGAAAGATGAATCTGATTGTGAACCTAAATATTTTGAGTCTCTTCAACTTGCATATGAAAAATTGTACCAAAAAATTTTAAGTTGGCAAGATTAAATTTAAAATTGGCCACAAAAAATAAAATTGCTTAAAAAGAAAAAAATAACTTGAAGCATGATTTGTCTGAAACTCAATAAAAGGTTAGTCAATTTAAAAATCAAAGAGTCATTTTATCTGAAAAATTAACTGCTGTCGAAAAAGAGAGTAATGATTTGAACGAAGCACACCAAAATTATGAAAATAAAATTGTTAATCTTAAAAAAAAATTGCATGAGAATATTGAATCAAAGAAATCTATTAGCTCGAGAGTTGTTAAGTTAGAATCCGAACTTGATACTTCTAATGCTACTCTAAAAAAATTTAATGCAAGCTCAAAAGTTTTGGAACATATTTGATGTGTGCAAAATATGGCTTCTGATCGAACTGGACTTAGATATGTGAGTAAATTTTTTTCTTTAAATGGTTCAGATAAAATTAATTTTGTGAAAATTGTAACTTCTGATTCAGTAATATTTTTCAAGTTAACTGTTCAATCAAAAGCTATGTTACTTGAAATATGAATCGTTCCAAAACGGGGAACGATAACAAAAACATGGTACACCACATGTTTTAATTTATCATACGATAGGAGTAGGCTTCTATAAATTACAACATTGGAATGTATTTTTTTCAAATTATAAGAATTCCATAAAATGAAATATTATGTTTCAAACTATTTATCTTAAACACATTTCTAAGAAGCATGATAAAACTATTTATATAAAACACATTTTTAAAAAGCATTAAAATCAATATTTTTACATTTTTTCTTGTCAAAATTCTACTTTTTCTATGTTTTAGAATGAAAGTGTATCTTATTTCGGAACGTGCGTTCCAAAATGTAAATCATTACAGTGTTAGCGTTTTCAAAAGTTTGTACCCAAAGTGATTTTTTTAAAAATTTGCATTTAAGAAGAAATTTGTGCATGTGTATCATCATTATGGACAATTGAGACACATTAGACCTCATTGCAGAAAATTAAAATTTCAGTATTTTTATCAACATAAAAGAAAAGATGGGAAACTGCACAACCAAGTTAGGAAACTGCAAAAATTGGCTCACGACAAGGGGAGCGCTCGAGTGGTCCATTTTGGTGCTCGAGCAGTCAACTGGCAAAAAATTATTTTTGGCCAGAACCCTAGCACCTCCATGGTATCTTTGCCTAAAACTCAAATCTTATGAGTTAGAAAGTTATACCTGATAAGAAATATAGTTCACGTAATCATAAAAAGCTGAGTTGTTGATAAAACCAGTATAAGCCATCTAATATGTGTCTTGAAATAATGTCTCTTTCTCTCCCTTCGTTAAAAAAGATATAAATATATATATTTTGGTAGTTATTTTGTTTTTTAACTTGAAAAACTCGATTCATTCAAACTATATCATTTTTATATGGAATAAACCAAAATTGAAATTTGTCTTATTGGTTTTTGTTCGTAACTAGTTTAAAAATTCATAATTTTGAATCTACTTGATTATTTTTCAAATGAAGGAACTCCGTACTTGTGTTCAAATCTATGGAACTTTCTTGAATATTTTTTTAGGACCACTTTTTAATTGACTATCGAGTAGGATTCATGTGTTGATGTTGATGTCTACGATCACCCCATCTGATATATTTTTTCACGTTACAATATTGTGTGTTGAGCTTGTTTAATTGTTTTATTATTTTTTTCTTGCATTCCACGACATAGATCGATTACACCCGTGTAAAAATAAATTTTTCGGTTTCAACAAACCATCTAATTAATTTCACTTTTTAACAAGCGGCTCCATGCCTCCAATGCTAGCCCTATTATTTCTACTTTAATAATGACATTGTAAATGTTTGGCTAATATTTTAACTCCATCAGTTTTTATTTGCTTTCTTTCTCATGGCTTCTTGAGATTAGCCTTACAATTCCTAAAAATTGTTCTAGAAAAATTCAAAAAATTTAAATAAATCTTGAAAAACATCCTATTTTTGTCTCGCTTCACTCGAGTTCAAATTTCAAATGCTGGTTCCGCCCCTGCTAATATGATATTTTCTAATATGTTTTTTTTTTCTTCTTTTTTCTTCATTTCATCGTGCAGAGACTGAAAAATATTTTATTATGTTATTTCATCATACATACTCTTTCACCCCAAGTTAACATTCCACAAAAATCACATCAAAGAATAGATGAGTCATTTTGGGGTTAGGTTATACGAGGCTCTATCTCGACTTTAATTGCACTTCTATTAGTAGATAGTGGGATTAGTCTCTCAAAGTTAGTCGAGGTGCGCATAAACTAACCCGAACACACTGAGATATCAAGAAAAAATTTAAAAAGAATAGATGATAATGCAAGACACTAATTATTTTACTATTCATGTACTTGAAAAAGACAGATTCAAACAAGTTTGGTAATTTTTGAATATTCAACCTATACCCTCATAAGAAATTTTGAAAAAGAAAAATCTTACTATGAGCCAAAACATTAGGTTTGACCAAACATTATGGGTTAGTATCAGATCATGGACTGGATTTTGAATTGGTAGAACTAAAATATGCAGAGATCCTGGGTCAAGAATTGTTGAATGGGACTAGTTGTTGGATTGAGCTTCTCTAACCTTGATATTTTGAATTTTACTATAAAATTCATTTTTTACAAGTCCATCTCAAACTTATAAAGTTCAATTTGGTGTTATAAACTATTCATCTTGTAGTGCTTGTGCAAAAAACTATTTATATAAAAAAAGTAAATTTGATTAGATATCGATAATCACACTGTCTTGTAACATTTATTTGAATGGCAAGCGTAATTTGCATAATATATCGTCTATTTTATTTAAGATAAATGTGTTTAAATAATGTGATTACCGATATTAAATTAATTTTATTTTTTGTATAGAAGATCTTCTTAACGTGCTTTATAAGATAGGCGGTTAGGATCATTGGTATGGGCTTATGGTGGACCTATAAAAGTTGAACTTTAGAGTATAATTGGAAATAACAACTTTAGAGAAGTTCAATCCTTATTTATTTTATATGTGCTTTGGAAGATAAAAACTTGGATGATGTAAAATTTTGACTAGTGTGACCATGTGGAGCTAATATTGCTAACAACTTGTACTATTCATTGACTAGTTTGAGCTAAAATTTTTCTTTAGCGAGGATATTATAAATTATATATGTATTAATTTTATTTTGATAACCAAAAAATAATTAAGTTAAATTGTTATTCCAAAAATCTACATATATAGATAATATATAATTTTAATTTATAATTGATGACAATATTTTTTTATTTTAAAATTGTTATATGGTAGTTTCACAATAAGAAGAAATAGAAATTCTGTGAAAATTTGACGACACAAGAAGTTCCACAATATTATGAATTTGTTAACAAAGCAAGAGCTTAGATTGGTTTTGGTTAAGATGGATGAATTGAAGGCCAAGTAAAAATTAAAAAGAGATCAATATTTAATTAAAGACTGAAAATTATAGTTTTTTTTCTATTAACTCCGTATAGGAAACTAAATGGGGCCGATTTCATCTTGGGTTAGCCCATTTGAGGCCGAACGAGTTTTCAGAGGAAGGTCCTAAAATATGGGCTAAGAGGACTAGAACCAAAATAATGGGCCACGCAAGGCCGAGTAAGACATGGTCAACCGAACTACAAATTTAGCACGAAAGAGACGAGTACTGGATCAGCATGACGACATTTGCATGACCGAACTCCAAATATTAATGATGGTAGCTTATCTCAAGAAAAAACATTAATGGCGATTAAAGTGAGATCGTACATTCACCGTACAGTAACTAGTTTTGGTCATATGGTTCTGATCCAATCATTTTGCGAGGTAAAGCCTATGATGGAATTAGCCCATTATAAGTTCTAAAAAGAATGTATAATATCATGCTCCTATAAAAAGGGTCTTTTAATAGAAACTTTTTCTATTTGCTTACTCTACAATCTCGCTCTCTTTAAGTTCATTGCTAACTTGACTATCAGAGTGGTTTTTGGAATTCGCTCTGGCCAGCTTACATGTGTTATCTCGTGTATGTCACCCAAGTGATTGAAAGGTTCAATTGGACTGAATCTGATCCACGTTATTTTAATTCTTTTGGTACAACCTCATATAGAAACAATAATTTTAAACTAAGAATTAATAGGTAATTACAGCTACAAAACAATGGACAACTAGAACTGAAAAATGCAATGAAATAAGTGAAAATTTACTATTAAAGAAGGCAATCATAAAATTTAAAAATCATTAAAAATTTTAAAGTTTTCATATTTGTTCGTAGACCTCCGTTTAACACCATTTATCGCGTCGTAACACGCTGAGCGATCATTTTCGATTCAAGAAATGTCAACTTAGTAAAACGGAGGTGATGGCAATGCTTTTTCTTGATAAATAAAAACAAAAACTATTTAGGGCAAAAAAAAATTGCGAGAAGATTTTTTTTTTTTTTTTATATCTCTCGATGTCTAGACCAGAGATATAAAACTGAAAAATAACAATCCCTTGTTATAATATTTGTTTATTAAACTGAAAAATAAATAACAATCCCTTATTGCACTTAAAAAAAAAATCTGATGAATAGTATAAAATATTATTAATTTGAGCACGAATCAAGTCAATAGATGTAATGGGCTCGAACACTAAAAGTGATGGGACTACATGTAAAACCACAACCAGTGGTAAATCGTCGTTGAGGAAGAAAAAGAGATATAGTTGCTTATTTATTTATTTATTTTTATTTTTTAGTAATTTTTTTTATTGTTTAGATAAACTATTATACTTTTTAACTCTTTTCATCGAAATGAGTTAAAAAAGTAATTTTTTTGATCAAAACTTAAAAAAATTTAGAAAAAATAAAAATAAGTCAAAATAAACTAATAAGTCAAATTTAATATTGCTCATTTTCGTTTTTAGTAAACTTTTTTTTAATCTTTTAATCAAAATGAAATTCAGCCCAAACAGGGCCAATATATATGTAATGAATTTTTCTGAAAAAAATAAAATTGGAAAAGTGCAAATTACACAAATTTTATTGGAATTTAATAAAAATTAAGAAAAGTTAAACATTTAAAATGGTGCATATTAAATTAAGTAACGAGTAATAAAATTAAAAATATGATTCATAACCACAAATAGAATTATAATTTTTGACAACTCAAGAAAAGGCGGCACGCACGGTGTGAGCGGGTTGAGTTAGGGTAGATAGAAAAAAAAATTTCAATCAATTTATTTTTGATGGGTGATTATTTTTTCAACCCACTACCAACTTACTAATCATCAAAATCAATGAGTTCAGTGGTTTAATGGGTTAAAAATAATTAAACTTTGAAATTATTTTCTTAAATTCGTTTCTAAAAAGTAAAAGTTTAGTGCAATTTTTTTTTAAAAAAAATCACATTTAACAAATCAAACAAAAAACAAATTAAAAATATCAGTAATCATTCAGCAACAATAATAATAGCACAATTAAATATCTCTAACAATAACATTTACAATGCATACATACTCATCGAAAAAAATATTCACAATACATAAAATAGTAATTAAAATTATAAATATTTAAATTTATTTTTTTATAAATTATTAAAAATATATGATGTATTTTATCGTATGTAGAAATACAATATTTAATATATAGACTATCAGCGGATTGAATTGATAGCGGGTTGAAAAAATATAAATCTGTAACCAATTCATTCTTTTTATTTTTTCAATCAACTCATCCAACCCAATCCAACCTGCCCACTCACTTACACAACCCGTGCGAGTTGGGATTAATCTAGATCGAATTGACGGATTAAAATGAATTAACAAATTATTTGTACACCCCTTAATGTACATGTAATTACTCTTCTAATAAAAGTTGTTGTTCTTATTGGTATACAGGTGGGCTCATAGAATATTAACACGTCACTAATCAAATAGAAGAATTCGAGATTGAATGCAACTGAAATGAAATTTTGATAGGTTAGAGAAATTTGTTCATCTAGTTTTTACTTTATTTTAATTCTTCAATACCATCAATTGAACCGACTTTTTATTTTATTTTTGTCTATGTTTGTTTTCATTCTTGCAACTTCCTTGTTTTTTAATTAGAGCAATTTGATGATGGATGGTGACATATTGAGGCTTCGATTAGTAATTAAATATTAAAAGTTAGGTGTAATTTTAAAAGTTAGCAATTTGCTAGTTTTTAACTTCTTACTATTAATTTTAGTTATAAATTATAATTTTCATTAAGCACCCGCAACTTCTTTTACAAGTTTTAATTACTTTTTCTTTTATTTCAGTTACTAACTATAATTTTTATCAAACACTTACAAACTTTGCTACAAGTTATAATCTATAAGCTAATAATTTCAGCAAATTCCAAGCACTCTCGTTATTTGGTAACTTAGCTTTTAAGCTATTTTTTTTTATAAAAAAAATTAGTTCTTTGGATAAAAAGCTAACTTTTTCGATTTTTATTTAAATTAAACAATTTAATCATTCTATATATTTAATATTAATAATTATATGTAGTTAGTGACAGCAATAAATAAGTTATGAATAAATTGTATTATTATATTTTAAAAGTGACTGAAATCTGAATAGAATAATCTAAGATTTAGTGTTTTGATTTAACTTTTTAACTTTTTATTACATTTTTCTCAAGAAGATCATGTTGGGTTTTTAGCGTTTTTAGTAAAAAAAAATTAAAAAATTAAAAAATTAGAAAATTAGAAAATTAGAATAGCCAAACGGGCGTGAATGTTGATGAAGAAAATATCAACTTGGTTAGGCTTACGTGGGGATGAGCCTAACCCCACAAAGAATAAGTCCTAATTTGGGTGCAACCACTAACATGGTGGGCTCAAATCCCCTTCAATCACAAAAATAATTGTTTAGTCATGGTAAAACACGTGATTGCCACCCAATTCAAAACCAATTATTTTATAAAAACTTAATATATAAAAAATACTAAATTTAAAATAAAATATATTATATTTAGCGATATAATTTATCTTGTGCCAATTAAAAGGTAAAATAAGAACATAATTGGTTCTTTTCACTAAATCTTATCTAGCTCGTTTTCAATTATGTTGACTAATTAAATATTTTTTTGTACATATAAATATATAAAATTTTTTTTTTAAGATTAATAATAGTAGAAAATAAAAAATATATATTTTTGTTTTTTGTACTTTTTTTCTTTGATTTTTTTTATTCTCATTTAAATATTTTAAATATTTATTTGATATCATGAACTGTAGAAAATGAAATGGAAGAGGTAGTACTCGAAGAGTGGGAATGTGGAGAGTGAAAAGTGAAAAAAGAATACTAACTTTTAATGACATTTAAATATTGAGAATTTTTGAAAGTTTTTAAATTCGTTAAAGGATTAAATTCATGGAATTAATAGTGTATTAGAACTATTAGTACATAGATAATTATGGATGAAACTAATAGTATAGTTTGTTATGTAAGGAATTTTATTAATTAAGAACAAAAAAACTTAATTATGGATAAGTAGTTCATTATTTGATTTGGCATTATTCAAAAAGAATTAAATTTAGCAATGTACATAAATATCCTTAACAATTAATAAAATTTTTAGCAATGGATAAAGAGAAGAAACAAATTAGTAATTGCACATCTAAAAATAAGTTCATTTTTAAAATACTGGTACATAATACATAATACATAATATTTGCACATATTAAAAATAAGTGAGTGTGCTCAACAAAATAAAATGTGACATTTAAAGTATTAAGAAAAGGGATAAAACGGTATTTAATGCATTGACACATTTAGGGGTGCATACGGATCGGATTGGTTTAGTTCTAAATAAATTCGAGAACCAAACCGTAACTATCGGTTCTATAAATTTGAAAATTGATACAGACCATTGGACCTAGTGGAACCAAACCGAAATCGATTCCGGATCCGTTAAGACATATCGATTCCGAATTGGTTCCGATTCCTCATTCCAAAATGCTAAAAATAACAATATAAATATTCTAATCAACATTGTAATAGAATAAATTCAATAACCATTTAGATGATACAAATCTTTGGACATAGATGACATAAAATAGTGGGGTGAAATATATTTGAAGTTACTAAAAAAATAAAAAATATATACTTATAAATCCTCAAAAATAGCCATCTCATTAATACA
>JAULJZ010183555.1:0-22057 GCA_032270985.1 Heliamphora pulchella | reverse complement strand
ATAAAATTAAATACTAAAAACATGATTTTCAGTATACTAACCCTAACAATCTCCCACTTATACTCAAAACCATACTGTTATACATCTGACTCCTATGCCCTCTACATGACTGTCAAAAGTCTTAATCGGTAAGCTCTTTGTAAAGGATCTGCAAGGTTGTCTCCTGACGCAAGCTCCACGTTTGACTGAAAATCTGAGTCTGTGTACCCCAATGGTACTAGACTGTCTGCCTGGTAAACCAACATATATTCCTTAGTCCTTTTCAGGTACTTGATTATATATTCTTTATCGCAGTTCAATACTTCTGTCCTGGATTAGACTGATATTTGCTAACCATGCCAACGACAAAGCAGATATCGGGTCTAGTATAAAGCATAGCATACACGAGGCTTCCTACTGCCGAAGCATAAGGAACTACCTTCATATTCTCTATCTCATCAGGTGTCTTAGCACACTGATCCTTGGATAGAGTGATTCCATGCCTGAAATGGAGAAACCCTTTCTTGGAATCCTGCATGCTAAAACGAGTTAGGATATCATCGATATACTTTACTTGAGATAAGCCCAACATCCTTTGTTTCTGATCTCGCATAAGCTTGATCATAATGATGTAACTGGCTTCTCCCAAGTCCTTCATATTGAACTAGCTAGATAACCATACTTTAATGGTAGATAATGCCCCCACATTATTTCCGATGAGCATGATATCGTCTACATAAAGTACTAAGAAGATCACCACGCTTCCGTCACACTTCTTGTACACATAGGTCTCATCCGGACTTTAATCAAAACCATAAGATTTTATAGCTTGATCAAACCAAGTGTTCCAAAACCATGATGCCTGCTTAAGTCCATAAATGGATCTCTTAAACTTGCACAACATGTGCTCTTGGCCTTTGCAATGAACCTGTCTGGTTGTATCAAATAAATACACTAAAAACATAATTTTTAATATACCAACCCTAACATATCCGAACTAGGGTCATCTGCTTATAGATTTTGACTTGCACTCAAGTTGTACAAGTAGCCCTATTGGCAGAAACAGACTTACCTAACTCTAGAAGGATTTAGAACTAGAAGAAAGGAAACACCAGCTCTGGAGTACCAGTAAAAAGCAACTGAGTGTTTGTTCCAAAGAAGCCATATCAATAAGAGAACAAACAAGAGCAGCCAAGGGACTCCTTTATCAAATTTATAGTCTGCTTTAAATGTCACCAACCAGGACATAAGAGGTCTGAGTGCCTGCGCCTAAGACATAGGACTCTGAACAACCCCTTCCAGCCGTGGAGGCAACCCCGGAACCAACCACCAAAGTACCCGCTGCCAGTTCAGGTCACCCGACTAGCATCTAAGCAACGAAATAGGAGGGGAAGGCCACCGCTTAACAAAAATCAGAGGCCCCAGGGAGGACATATCTTTGCTCTACAGAAGGAGGAAGTAGAAGGAACCCAAGTTATGCAAAGTATGTTCGTGCTATTCAATACCTTAATGAAAGTGTTGTTTGATTCTAGAGCATCCCATTTTTTTCATATCTTTGGCATGTAGGCAATCTCTGCCCATAGAACTCAAAGTGTTAGATTAAACACTTCGATGCACCCTTAGAATATCACACGCGAGTAGACTTTATTTGTAGAGCGTGCATGTCGAGAGTACCAACACCCTTATGCCATTCGACCTGCGAGTCAGAGATCTTAACAAATACGACGTGATTCTTGAAATAGACAGGCTTTCTAGACATCACACTATCATCGATTGCCAACAAAAGAAGATATGGGCGCGAGTAGAGCGTGGTACTATTGTACGAATTCAAGAAAAATGGCATGAAACCTGACACCGAGTAACGCGAAGGTGTGTAGATCATGTAACTTCAATGTAAGATTAGCTTACATACTTTGCGATACAAACGCCCTGGAAGCCACCGAGTTACCACAAGTTGTGTGTAAATACAAGGAGGTAATTTCGAGGAGAGCTCAATAGAGATCCAAAGCAAAGTGATCCAGAAGAAAAGAGATTCTATTAATAGAAGCTCTAGGGCAGTATCACGGAAGTGAGAGAGCCAACATAAGGACGAGAAGGCATAATGCTAGTAAATCATCTCCAACATTCCACAAGATGAAGTACGAGACGAAATTTTGGGGACGAAATTTATTTAAGGGGGGTAGTTTGTAACACCTCGGTACATACCCTAGTTGTAACAACCCGATTTATAACGAACCGTGTAGTGATCCAGCCCAGACCCTAGTATTAGCAACAGTAAGCCGATAATTCGGTTCGAAAATTCTAATTCGATTTGAAAACACTAAAGAAATCAAATGTTCAGAGGTAAAACCCTAATACTCAGAGAACACTCCTACCATCCTAAATTAATTAAATAACATGAAATATTAGATTAAAAATAAAAAATTCTCATAATTAGGGAAAAATGACCATTTTGCCCCTAATACAGTAGAAAGTCTTAAAAATCTAAAATTTGACACATGGACACCCTAAATCAGAGTTTAAATACAATTAAGTAATAAAAGATAAAATTACATCAAAAAATGACAAAAATGCCCTTAGTGGTCGGCCACATTGGAGTTTGTGCCCAAAAAGTGACTTTTTGTAATTTTTAAACTCAAAAATGAGAAAAAATTGTATAAATTAAGCATTATTATGATTCAAGACTTTTTATATAAGTAATATACATACTAATATAATATTATAGACCAAAAAAAAAAACAAATTATTATTAAAGTTCTTACACATTTAAATAAGTTAAAAAGTGACATCTAATCAAAGTAACTTAAAGTAGCTTAATTGCCTACATTTATACAATTAATTATTATCAATATTTTTATAAATTATAATAATAATAATAACACTAAAATAATTTATTTTAGTTACTTAGAAGACTAAAAAGATACATCAAATCAATTTTAAAAATACTTTCTCAGACAATATAGTGCCAAAACACTACCAAATAAGCAATTAAAGCAAAATAAAACGCTTTAAACCACCCAAACACACCCCAGCCGAATTCCCAATGATTTTTTGCAAAAATTTCAAATTTCAAATTTCTAAAATCTCTCAAATAGAGCTCCACCTCCCATGCAACCAATTAGAATTAAGAAAAATTCAAAAAATTCTTACACTTAATAATTAATCCCACCACTTACAAAATTCTATAAATAAGAACCATTTTTTCCCACTTTTTCCCCCATTTTGTTGAGCCTGAGAGAGGGTGAGTGACCAGAAAATCTAACTCCAAAAGTTTTTAAAGTGTGGGCAGAAGAAAGAAGAAGAAGAAGGAAGAAGTAGCAAGTAGTACCAAGGAGGTGTTCCTAAAGCCAAGTCCATCCAACCTTCAACCCAAACTTAATCTCTACAAGTAAGTAAATCTCCTAAAATCTTCTGTCATTCTCTCATGAAATAGCCCTCAATCCATCTCTATAATCAACCCTAAGAATAAGAAACAAGGATTCACTCAAAAAGGCGTCGTAGGAGTAGCTTATGTATTGATCATGTAAGATCAAGTGTTGCATGTGCTTGCATGTGAGTATTTTTGAGTTTTATGACTTGAATAGGTTGTGAAACTTTGGTTTATATGAATATATGACACACATGCAAAGAAAATACATTAAAATTAAACATAACATGAGCTAGGTTACCGAAACCCTAGATAACCTGATTTTCTGAGCATATTAACTTTCTGCCACGAACTTTAAAATATCATAACTAATAGTAGAAAAATGATCTAAATGATATTTTTATTTCCATACCTAGATTTTTAAGTTCTCGTTCATAAAAAATTAGTTTGAAGTGATTTCGTTAAGTAGAACTCCAGATATACCCTTTTACCAAAAGAGTGTCAAATTTCTACCACTCTGATTTGTAGACCTACAAACCCTAAGTTAGAGTGAGAGCCGAGTTGGGTCAAAACATAAAACTTGTAGAGGACATGTTTATAATACTTTTCACCAAATATGAGACAAGAATATGAAGTCTTGATAGGTCAAAACCCATTCCAAAGTCATTGTTTTGTTGCAGTGACTAACAGAGTTCTCTGTCACACATTTTTGTGAGACCAAAACCCTAAGTTTTTAATAGTCAAATCCAAAGGTGGTTTTCATAAAAATTGTAGCTAACATATTAAACTAAATACTGAGAAAAATAAGCTCAAAATACTCTCGGATGGTACTCCAATAGTTTTGAACATTCTCTGTTAAAAATCGGTTTTGCAGTCCCTTTTTATAAATTGGCCAAAATCACCAACTTGCTCCAAACAACTAGCCCTAACACAAAACATGAACCTTGTAGGGAACACCTTTAACTAAAAATTTTCCAAAAATCAGACCCATAACCCTTGAATGGATTCCCAAAAATTGAGGCCAACAGAGGTCTAAATTCTACACTTTTCTCTATAAAGTGCTGAATGGCTTTCACTTAATTAAAATAAATAACCTTTTTTTCCTAGGATCTGACCTTAGTGTTAAACATGAAAGTTGTAAAAAATATTTTTAGCTAATTGGTGTTCAAAAATTAGAAATTAAATCCATCCCTAGGTACCAGAAAACACTATTGTAACTTTAAATTTGTCAATTAAACATTTGCTTAAATTTGGCTAAGTGTGTAAGCGGCATGTTATGTTATGAAACTTGAATATATGGACTTTAAATGATTTATGTAAGTGATTGATGTATGAAATTAACAATTTGATGATTAGAAACCATGCCGATAGGTTGGAACCATATCATAAGAATTGTAGATTACGCTTCGTATAATTGTATTTTATGTTTTAGTGAGTTATACCTTATGCTATACCATGATGTTATGCTATTATCAATTGTACACAATAAGCATATTACACGTCATAAGCATTCCTACATTTGCATCTTGGGTTATCGGAGTCCTTTCCGTATCTATCGTGGTGGGCTGGGTTATATTGAAATTATTCTTTTATCGGCTCCTAATCTAAGGTATCCTTAGTAGCCATTTTTGTAACTATTTTGGGATACATTTTTGGTAGCCATACTATTGGGCACCACAGGTTCGTCACTAGCACTCTAGTTTTGGTAATTTAGACTTTGGATTGGTACCAAGCATGCATCCCAGTTTTAATGTGGGTAACCTTTTAAAGTTCAATCATTGCATTAACAATAAGTCCCTGAAGTGGCAATAATATAAAGTTCCATCACGGCATTGACAATAAGTCCATGAGGCGGCAATAACATAAAGTCTCATCACAGCATTAACAATAATTCCCTGAGGCGACAATAACATAAAGTCCCATCACGGTATTGACAATAAGTCCCTGACGGGGCAATAACATGAAATCCCATCACGGCGTTGACAATAAGTGCTTGAGGCGGCAATATGACAATAAGTCCCTGAGGTGGCAACGATAATAAGTCCATACAAGCAATAAAAATAAGTCATAATGTGGAACTCTTGTTTTTATTTCTGGATACAAGTCAGGTTGGGCACGTGCATCGCATTCATTGCATCACGCACCGGTATATTTGTTCATATATATGCTTGCCTGGCCATAATTGTCAAATTTATCTGTCTCCTTACCCTTAAATTTATTGGGTGTTATACGATATGAAATGTAGGATATTTTATTGTGTGCTTGTTAGAAGGTTTAAGGAATTTGCTTCTGAACTTTGGCTCATGGCATTCGTGCCACTGGTGAGTGTGATGAGTTCTTTGAGAAAGTTGCCCCCACAGAAGAAGACGTAATTGAAGAACAGAGTGAGTAGCAGGAGCCAATGAACCCCGACAATGCTAGCTGAAGAATTGACTTTTTTTTTTACTTTTTGTTCTTTTTGTTCAGTTTCCACATGCGTATTGTAATTTTTGTTAAATTTTCTGGTGAAACTGTAATCGTTATGTACTTATGAATAGTTCAAAACTCTTATTGATATAATATTTATGATATGTAAATATGAATAAATGGCTAGAATATCCTCCTTATCTATACTTATGTATGTCCTAACGTGCCCAAAGGGCGGGAAGTCACATGCTGATCATCTTGGTTGACAACGGTTCCACCCTCAATGTGTGCCTACTATGAACTGCTTATTGTTTGGGGTTTAAAGACGCAAGGCTTCAAGCTGAATGCACAAGAAGTACGGGCGTATGATAACACGAGAAGAGATGTGTTGGGCTTAGTAACTTTCGCTGTGACAGTAGGAACACTCGAAAGTGAGGTAGAGTTCCATGTTCTCGATGTGTCGACCTCGTTTAAACTGTTGTTGGGAAGGCCATGGCTACACGACCCGTCGATTAGAGCAGTTTCGTCGACCGTGCACCAAAAAGTGAAGCTGATCAAAGAATGAGTAACTGTTATCATTCCGGGTGAAACTGGCTTGCCAACCCCGCTTAGTGACACTACCCCACTCCTCGCGATTCAACATGGGGAGGAGGATCTCCTCCTAAATTGGTTCGACTTCGATAAGACTAAGACTGCGCAAGTTTTGATGAATAATGAATAAAACTATGTGAACCCAAAGGTCATGGCCATGATGAAAGGAATGTCCTATTTTTCTGGAATGGGACTAGGTAAGCACCTGCAAGGAGTCTCGAAACCAATTCTCATGCAACACAATCACCATGGATATAGACTGGGGTACAAGCCAGAGCTGAAAGAACTAAAGATGGAAAAGTACGGGCCGACATTGAACGAACGTTGTATCAAGGAAGGGGATGATTTCCGTTACTGTGGGTTTCCTGAACCATGGATAAAGAAGAAAACTAATCAAAAGTTTTTAGGGCTAGAAATCTAAATTCGGCCACCAATTGTCTGCCATTGAGGAAGATGCAGAGATATTGTAGATGGAATTCACTAAAAAAGTGCCAATAGACTAGGTTGTTTATTGCGAAGGGGGAGATATGGGTTCTTTCTTCGATGAAGAGATGGCCCGAGTGCGTATAGGTAACGAAGAAGAGATGTGCTGATGATGGATGTCGACGCGCCTACAAATTACACTGTACTTATCATGGATGCTACTAAAATGCAAAAGAGTCAGTTATTTGAGTCTTTTCGTATGCATGATGTGAAAAGTGAGTGCAAATCCGATTCTATTGAGTTCGTTTTGATCGAGTCTGTAAACAGTTCCTACGATGACAAATCTACCAGGAATGCACCTGTTGGCATCCCGAGTCCCTTTCTACTTCGAGTCCAAAATTGTAACCCCCGTTGAAAATAATGAAATGAATCCAGATTTTTCTTACTTCGTTGTGCCTTAAATATCTTGCATAGATTTTGAAAATTTTAATGAATTCGAGGGGGATATCTCTCAAGAATTAAAATTTTTAATTGAAAAGGAAGAAGAAATGCGAGTTAAATTTGTAATGGAAGAAACTATTTCAATAAATCTTAATGATGAAAAGGATCGGCAGATAGTTCAGATTGGTTTTGCGCTCTCTTTAGAAGAATATGAGCAGTTAACCCTTTTATTAGAAGAATTTAAAGATGTTTTCGCATGGTCTTACGAAAATATGCCCGGCATAGACCCCAACATCGTATGTAACGGCCTGGTACATGTTTATTTTGTGATTTTATGTTTTCGATTTAGTGAGAAGACATAATTAACTTTGGGCGTGGGTGTTATGAAAGTTTGCCCTTTAATGGTTGAATTAGTGATATGTGAAAGTAAAATTGAGATAATGGTAACGAATGATGTTGATATAGCTGTGCTAACGAATAATTCAAAATATTAAAATGTGAGCAAAGTTGGGAGTTTGAGATGAATTTTAAGGAATTTCGTAGAATTCTGCTCTAGAGGTCATCGCTCGAGCGGACTATCAGGAAATGTTTGGAGTATTCTCGAACTATGGAGATATTTGAAGGTATATATATATATGTATATGTCAGCAACGTGAGGGAGAGACCACCCTCATTATTTCATCTCACCTCCTTCTCTCTTCTTCTTCTTCTTCTTCCTTTTCCTCTCTTTGAGAGAGAGAGAGAGAGTGAGAGAAACCTAGAAACCCTAACCCTCCATCACTCAAATTGAAGCTTTGGGGCTAGATGGGGGGCAACCAAGGATGGAAACCAATCTTTGGAGCAAGGAGGTGGAAGATGGAGAATTAAGGAGCCAAGATCTCTCAACATCAAAACCCTAAAAGGAAGAACTTGGAGGAATCTCAAGCTTTTGAGCAAATCTAAGGTAGGATCTAGATTTTCTCATATGTGTGTTAAGATTTGGGTTGATATTTTGTTTATATACGTAAAAATTGAGTTGATTTCGTGATTGATGGATAGATTGATAGGTTTGTGGGTGTATTGCATTGGGTTTGATGGAAATGGCAGTTTTTAAGAAAGGATTAACCATGATTTTGGAAAATTATTGTATAAAAAGGGATTATAAGATTTGAATCTAATGTTTTTGAGGTAGAAATAAATATTTGAAACATGTTTGATGATGGTTTAAAGGTATTGAGGTTAGAAACTCAAAACAGGGGAAAATCTGGATTTTTTTTCGGGTACCAGCGCGCTCGAGCGGAGCCCTATCCGCTCGAGCGGTCAACTGGCAGAGAGTTGGGCGCTCGAGTTGGGCGCTCGAGCGCCCAACGTCCGCTCGAGCGGATTGGCTGCGCAGGGCCAACTTCTTTTTATCATATCTCTCCCATCTGGACTCCAAATGGGCTCATTTTTATGCTCAAATCGAATTCCCGAAAGTCCTCTTTCCAACAAGACTACTCTCACAAGAAAATTCTTTTTATTAAAAAAGTTATGATTAAAATAGTGAAGGTATGCCAAATTTTCTTAACCATTTCCACCCTTTTTTGGCCAAATGCTTTGAAAAATGATATTTTCATCAATATTGAGCCTTTTCATCAAAGTTCGTATCCCTTGGGCTATAGATATACCTACTACACTACACCTGGGTTGGGATGTAAGTATCGTACCGATTGGTTGGGCTTGCGATAAAAATATGGGTTTTCGACATATAACTAAGGTTTTTTTTAAGAACAAGTATGTGTATGAGTAATTGTAGGTTATGTAGTGACATGGTCATCATTTAAGATTTTAAGCTTTAGAAAGAAAACATGAATTTTAACTTGTATGTATATGTATATGATGGGTGTATTCCATTTTCTTCACACGGCATTATTTCAAATGAATTCAATTTTGTGTTATTAGTGTATTATGAGATTAATGAAAGAAATGTAAAATACGATTCATGAAAGGTTGTGTATTGGAGCTTGTAATGCATTTGATTCGAAAAGATAAATTGAATACTGAAACCAAATGTGACTTGACAATGAAATGGGAAAGTTGAAATTGTAATTGAAAAGATAATGTGTGAAAATAATTGGGAGAGGAACCGGTTGTGGGTTGGACTCTCAAATTTTGTGAAAAATGAACAAATAATGAACCGTATGGATTGATGTGGATTAAGTTGGGCTAGCGGCTCCGCGGTGAAAGACCAAAAACTTGCACAAGATGGGGACCACATGCCCACAAGTTAGCCCCCGAAATGTGGTGTTATATCGTGGTGAGTTATAGAGCTATCTATTACCCAATGGCTTCGCGTAGCCTATTGGGAATTAATAGGGAGGGGTTTCTATAAGCTACACCCGATACCTGTTCATTAATTGTGAAACGGTTTTGTGATAAACCTGGTAATGAAAAGATGACACAATTTTTGTGAAAACAATCAAATAATGGGATGATGATATGGATAATATGAAGGGATAAATGGGAACAAATTGGCGTGCGTGGGTGTGTCCGTGTGAAAGAATAGTGAATTGGAAAAAATTAGCATTTTTCTTCGGTTGCACCCATCACACCTCATAAATCATGCATTACATCTAAGTTAATCTATATCCTAGAGCTTCGGCTCACGTATGTTTCCCAAACCATTTTAGGTTTTGAAGACTAGGGACGATACCAGGGCAAGGGATGCTTTGGGAAAGACTAGAAGGATAATCTAGTGTTCACTTGAATTTTGCATTAGGATTGTATATAAACCTGAATGAATGATTGTAATTAAAGATATTATGGTTGTAAATGAACTCTTGAGATTTCAAGTATTTGTTTTAAATTTGATATGTGCAAGAACATGATTGTTTAAAGAAAAAATTTTATGTAATCGGAACTCAAATTCTATGGTGAATGAAAGTCGTAGATGATGATCCTTAGGAAGAACGATTTGGGGTTGATTCATGGGTCCCTGGGGTTTCGGGGCGTGATATCGTACAACACCAAATTCTTCTATATCCCAACGCTAAGCCTATCAAGCATAAACTAAGGAGGACGTAAAGAGATTTATAGAGAAAATTCAGTTTATTAGTCAATTTATAGCTAAACTGACCACGATCTGTGAACCTATGTTTTGACTTTTGAAGAAAGGAACCAAGTTTCAATGGGATCAGCAGTGTCATGACGCTTTAGAAGCCATACAGGAGTACTTGCAAAACCCTCCGGTTCTGTCACCACCAGAACCTGCCAATCCTATAATACTATACCTATCAGTAACTGATTTAGCGATGAGGTGTATGCTTGCTCAAAAAGATGAAGCTAAGGTAAAAAGAGCTATCTACTATTTGAGTATGAAGATGATAGACTGTGAGCGTCGGTACACACCTTTAGAAAAGACTTGTTGGGCACTAGTTTGGGCATCCAAGAAATTATGCCATAACATTCTAGTGTACTGAGTTGTTCTGATCTCAAGGATGGACCTGCTCAAGTACTTCTTCAAGAAGCTAGTATTGACAGGAAAGTTGGCCCGGTGGTTGCTAATGCTAGTCGAGTTTGATTTTAAGTATGTCACAAGAAAATCAGTGAAAGGGAGAGCCGTTGCAGAGTTCTTGGAGGAAAAGAAGAGCTCGAGTTTGAGTTTTTTGATGAACAAGTGTTGAAAATCAAAAAGGATTTGTGGACCCTATAGTTCGACGGAGCTTTGAACCAATATGGTATGGAATAGAGATACCTTTGATCACTCTCGATGATTCCCATATTTCTCTGGCTTTTAAGTTAAGTTTTGAGGTCACTAACAATCAAGCCGAGTACGAAGCTTACTTAATTGGGTTGGAAGCCTCCTTTGGACTAGGGGCAAGAAAGTTGGAGGTTATAGAAGACTCAGCTTTAGTCATCTCCCAAGCAAAAGGAGAATGTAAGGCTGAAGAAGAAAGACTGGTTCAGTACCACCGAGAGCTCGAAATGATGATCCCCTGTTTTGAGAGCGTAGTGTTCACTCACGTCCCGAGACTACATAATAAGTTCATCGATGCCTTAGCTACTTTAGCATCAATGATAGACATACCACTTGGTATAAGGACGAGGCCTTTGGAGATTCAACAAAGGGATACGCCCGCAATTAGTAATGTCACTGTTACCTAAGAAGACAATGACGGGCTACCATAGTATCACGACATTTGGAATTTCATTAAGAGTGGAGAGTATCCTAGTCGAGCCAGCAAGAAGGATTAAAAAACTATCAAGAAACTCATTGTACAATTTGTGATCTATGGGGGGAGACTATACAAGAGAGGATATATGGGAGTCAATAAACTCTACGTTGACATAGAAGAAGGACACGAATTGATGAGAGAAGTTCACAGAGGAGTTTGCAGACCTCACTTGAGTGGAATGATGCTGGCTACGAGGATCCTGCGCCGAGGAAACTTTTGGATGACGATGGAAATGGACTGTAACTAGTTTTTTTGGAGATGCCGAAAATGCCAAATATACACAAACCTCATGCATGTAGCACAGTCTCAGCTTTATAACATGACCTCGCCTTGGCCATTTTCAGTTTAGGGAATTAACGTGATAGGGAAAGTTACGCCTAAGGCATCAAATGGACACGAGTTTATTCTTGTAGAAATTGATTACTTCATAAAGTGGGTCAAAGCTACATCTTACTCAGTCCAAATGGCCTCCCAAGTAGCCTGGATCATCAAAGAAAATCTTATCTGTCGGTACGGAGTTTCGGACGAGATAATCTTTGACAATGGCTCTCACTTTTAAGGAGAAGTTATAGAACTCTTGAAATAATATCGGATCGTCAGCCATAAGTCTTCGCAATACAGACCGCAAAGTAATGGAGCCATCGAAGCTGCAAATAAGAATGTGAAGAAGATCCTACAAAAAATAATAGAGAAAAGTATAGATTGGCTGGAGAAGCTGCTATTTTCATTTTGGAGATGCCGAACGTCAATCAGGACCTCCACTAGAGTAACACCGTATGCATTGGTTTATGGATGGAAGCAGTCCTACCCATAGAGCTGGAGATTCCGTCCTTAAGGACTATGGCTAAAAGCAGTATTCCCAAATTAGATTGGCAGAGGGATATGATCAAAGATTTGCTTTCGTTCGATGAACGGAGACTCAGAGCATTATTCAAGGGTTTTAGAGGAAAATAACTCGAGCATTTAACATGAAGGTTAAGTCTCAAAATTTAAAAGAAGGTGATTTGGTTCTTAACCCCGATCTTCGATCCAATGGACAAGTTCAAACCTAATTGGGTCAGGCCTTATCTTACCAAAACCCTGATGTCATAAGGAACTGTTATCCTTATGAATCTGGATGGGAATGTCTTTTCTACACCAATCAATTCAGATCAGCCCAAAAGGTTTTATCCCTGAAAGAAAAATAAAAATAAAAGGATAAGTTTGCAAGGTTGAAAGCCATAATGGTAGTCTAGGCAAAAGTTAGAGCAGCCCGCAAGGTCGAAAACCCGAAAAAGTGACCTTGGCAAAAGTTAGAGCAATGAAAAGGAGAGTATAAAAACCTGAGTGTAACCCACGCCTCGAACTACGTTATAGCCTAATTCCCATATTAAGGATACGTAGGCAACTTCTGTTAGAAGTTTGGCCCAAACTTTTGTTCGGAGCTCTCCTCTATAATCATGTTTCAAGTAGTCGATCAATGTAAAAGCTTACTTTAAATTTTTCTAATAAATTAGATATACTGCAAAAACGAAAATCCAAGGAACAGTTTTAGAAATCATAACAAACTAGAAGCGAAGAAATTTTTATTAAAAAGTTTTACTGATTCAATTAGTTTTAAAAATAAGAGGGGCTCGCAAGTCCTCATCCTAAAAAAATGAAGAGAAAGTAAACAAAATATTGAGGTACAACGAAGCAAAGTCAAGTCCCTCTCCTCTTTCCGTCTCCTCCCTACCTTGCATTGCGGTCTAATTCTGTCGCAAGCAAAGCCTTGTAGTCCTCAGAAAACCTACTGTCAAACTCTCTGCTGACCGGAATCCTCAATCAAAAAGGCCAAGCCTGCTAGTACTAACCCAAGAAAGGGACTCAATGTGCAGAACTGTACAGATGACTCACAGCAGTGTCAGGTCTGATTTGAGTATACCCAAATTGACGAAGAATGCGATATGGATGATAGAAAGTGGCCAACTTTAAGCCGACCAACAGAACCCCCAAGTGACCCACAGTGACAGTGGTCATGAGAGTTATCTTCAGCCAGGGGCATAGCCTGGAGATGTCCTCCCCAATCAGAGAGCTCAGATAATCCTTCCAAGTAGCTTCAGTAGGAGTAGAGGCGGTAAGCTCGACGATGGACAAAGGACTTTACACTATAGCTTTCAGATACGGGCTTCTCCAACAAGTTCACCTTCTCCATCAGCCAAACTAGAGAGAAATAAAGAAAAAAGGAGAGCTCAGCAAAAAAATAGAGGGAAATACAAGAAAAGGGAGAGCTGAGTGGGAAAAGATAGAGAAAAATACAGAAAAATGAGTGCTGAGAGGGAAAAGATACAGAGAAACACAGAAAAGGGAGAGCTGAGCAGAAAATAGAGAGAAATACAGAAAAAAAAAAGTCGAGTGAATACCTGTAGCAGTGAAGCACTGCCCGTGAAGCAAGGGCTACCCTTAGTATGAACCACGTCAAGCCCGAGAAATGTCTCAGCAAGGACTAGTGGAATGGGATCCCGGCCCTCGTGAATCTGATAAGCTACATCCACCAAAGAAGAGCTAGCCCGTCCATCAGAAGACCCCAAAAGAGAATGGGCCAGTAAACAGGTACAAAGAACATGATGACACTGGAGTTGAAGGGGTCAAAATCAGCCAATGATCCGAGCAACATCAAGAACTACATAAGTGAAGCCTCACACTTAGGGGAGCCACAAAGCTGCATTAATCGGTCCTTGGAACTCTAAAATAGAGTAGGAACTATGGCTCCATCCCAAGATGAGATCTCAAGAATAGCGAAAAAGTCTTCTACTGTCGGGCACATCTCCTCATATCCAAAACAAAACATGTGCGCAATGGGATCCCAAAGTTGGGTAGCTCCTCTCAGAAGATGCCAGTCGACTCTCATGGTTTGCAAAGAGAACAGCGCATCTAGGCCGAAGTTAAGAAAGTTTTTGTGCTCGACCGGAGAGAAGTCACTCATCCAAGCTAACAGGGAGTTCTTGAAAGAATAAGCCATAGAGAGACAAGGAGAATGAAGAATATCTCAGGCGGTGGGATCTGGACCCGAGGGTCCCTTTTTGTAGAGCTGAAAATGGGAGACCACAGTATTAACCTTGATTTTTGCGCAAAAAAGCTCTGCCATCAAACATCACGGCCATGAACTCCAATCTTTCAGGCCGCCACTTTCAAACATCGTGGCCGAGAGATTTTTCCTCACGATTGTAACCTTTGTCCTGCAAAATTTTTTTGATAACACTTCCCTTACTTGCCAGCATCCTTGCTAGGAACCTGTAAGCAACTCTCAACACAAAAATGGGCCCGCATGGCAAGTATTTAACTCATAAACATACATCATGCATAATAAATGATTTGACTGATCAAAAACATATTTTCATGTGTATGAAAAAAGATAAACATCCACAATAAACATAATGTAATCTAAAGGCACGAAGACCTGTTCCAATCAAACCAGTAGAGTATACATGTGCAGTGCATCAAGTGTGTCAGCGGGCACGCAGACCCAAGTAAAGAAATAGTCACGCAAGCCTCCATGTACAAGAAATAAAAGAGAAAAAAAAAGAAGGAAGCAGCAAGGGTCGTCACTCGTGCCAAGTCCTCTTTCCCTCCTTTCAAACCCTAGTCCTATGCGAAGCGTTGTCTATGTCCTAAGTTCATGAGATAATCCTTAGATTTTTTTAAGCTCTAGAGGACTAGGCATCCCTCTCTTCTAAAACCCTTGTCATATGAAGCGTTGTCTAGGTCCTAAGTTTGTGAGACAATCCTTAGATTTTTCCAAGCTTTAGAGGACTAGGCATCCCTCTCTTCTAAAACCCTAGTCATATGCGAAGCGTTGTCTAGGTCCTAAGTTCCTGAGACAATCTTATATTTCCCAAGCTCTAAAGGACTAGGCATCTCTCTTTTCTAAAACCCTAGTCATATGCGAAGCGTTGTGTAGGTCCTAAGTTCGTGAGGCGATCCTTAGGTCTTCCTAAGTCCTAGAGGACTAGGCATCCCTCTCTTCTAAAATCCTAGTCATATGCGAAGCGTTGCCTAGGTTCTAAGTTCGTGAAATAATTCTTAGCTTTTCCTAGGCCCTAGAGGACTAGGCATCCCTCTCTTCTAAAACCCTAGTCATATGCGAAGCATTACCTAGGTCCTAAGTTTATGAGACGATCCTTACGTTTTTCTAAGTCCTAGAGGACTGGACATCTCTCTTTTCTAAAACTCTAGTCATATGGCGAAGCGTTGTCTAGGTCCTAAGTTCATGAGACGGTCCTTATGTTTTCCCAAGCCTTAAAGGACTAGGTATCCCTCTCTTCTAAAACCCTAGTCATATGCGAAGCGTTGTCTACGTCCTAAGTTCGTGATACGATCTTTAGGTTTTTACCAAGCCCTAGAGGACTAGGTAACCCTCTCTTTCAAATCCTAGTCATATCCGAAGCATTATTTAGGTCCTAAGTTCATGAGACAATTCTTAGGTTCGTCGAGCCCTAGTGTTCTAGGTACCCTAAGCCCTACTTTCCAGGCACCCCTGTGGAGTTCTTAAAGCTTTTGAATTGTTGTTTATTTCTTCAGGTCCTGACTCGTCCTTTAGAAGTGCTTATATTTTGCATTGTGCCTGTCTGCATCATAACATATCTATCATGCATCATTATTAGCCTATTTGCATCATATGCATCACCCCACGAACTACGACCGGTTTGATGCCTTGTAATAGGGGTACGTAGGAAGCTCAATGGAAATTTTGGTTCGACCACGCTTTTCTCTGTGTTTTGTTTGTGTCTAAGATTGGCGACTGCTTCAAATGGTTTGTCTCTAGAGCATTGACATTTACTTACGCCACAAATTGTTGTAAGCTCTGTCAAAGAGGGGTAACTGTAGACATCCCAATTTGACTAAGTCAAATCTCAAGCACCCATCTCGAATGCGCTCTAATGACAAAAAAATGAGAATTATGTCAACGATACTCCCAAGAAAGGAAAATCACGAATTCGGTTCAAAGGCCAAGAAATCACCAAAAACCCTCAGGCCGTGACATTCCTATCCTTACGGCCGCCACCTTTTTGAAAACCCTAAAGCAAGCCATGACTTCCTTTGTCACGGCCGTCACTTTTGTTGAAATCCTACACATAGCCGCGACTTTTAAAAGTCACGATTGTCCTATTCATTGCCATAAAGGTAGCGGCCACCACTCTACAAAAGCAAAAAAGTAGTGGCCGTTACTTTTATCCCTTTTTGGACAGGTGGTAGCATTCTAGAGAGGGTCTATGTTGCCCACTTTGCCTATAAATAGGAGGCAATTCCAAGCAGAAATGGGAAGAAGAGAGACCTGGATACCAAAACTCTGCCTAAATACTCCCCCACACGATATTCTCATATCCATTCCATACTTTTTGAGCCTTATTCTTGTTCTTGCTTGCATTGAAAGAGTTCTTGGAGCTCGTATTGGCTTGGAGATAGCCTATTCTCACCCCCGATGAGCCATTCGAGGTGGATATCTATACGAGGTAACCTTAGGAACCACGACTCTTTTATAAATCCTCATTTTCTTCCCCAAAGGGTGTCGTAGGTAAGGTTTCTATTGTTTTCATTGTCTATTTATCATTTATTTCAACCTAAACATTGTTCCTTCAAGTTTTCATTATAAACAGTGTATTCATAGCTCTCTGTTTCATATATTTACGGTCGTTTTTACTTCGTTTCGACGCTCACAAGCACACTGAGCACATCAAAAACTTTTTGAGGTTCTGGAACATAACGGTCGCTACCTTCTAGTGTCACGGCCGTATGTTTTGTTAAACCTACAGTCACGGCCAAGAACTTTGTGCACATGGTCGATATATTTGTGCCTTATTTACTCACAGCCGCAACATTCTACTGTCTCAGTCGTGACATTTGTTTGAAGGCTAAAAATATGAAAACTCTCTTTAAAACTTTATGTTATTTGTTTATTTCAAGGTTTTCCTTCCTCTTTCATATTCTATTTTTCTTTTCTCTTTTCTGTACTTTAGTTCATGTTCTTGCTGGGTAATGAGTGGTAGATCTGGCCTAAATCGAATGTGTCGTGGTCTCCATTCTGTACACCCCCTTTTTTTATAGGTTCCATAGTTATGAAAACATAACGGCCATGACCTTGTAATGTCGCGGCCGCTTGTTTTTTTAAACTCACAGTAACAACCTCCAATGCTCTTGTTCTTTTTGTTACCAGCTATAGATTTTATTTTCATATTTGTCACGGCCGCCATATCCTCTTGCTACGGCCTTCAGGTTTTGTGAGGCTAGTGACATGAAAAATGTGTTTCAAGCACTCTGTTATTCATTTCAATGATTTGTATGTCTTATTTTGTCATATTACTTGTATGGAGGATGAAGAATGGTAGATCTAACATAGAATAAATGGGTTAAAATGTCTGTCATGCATGTCCTGTCCATTTAAGCATCTTTTAGACCTCGTATGATGATTATACCATTTCTGGATCCTTTAAAAACCTTGGCCGCAACGTTTATTTGTCACAGCCGTGATCTTGTTTATTCTGTTTCTTGTGGTAACCCTATGTTTGTCACGACCGCATGTTTGGTGACTTATGTTGCCACGGCCACAATATTTGTTGCTAGAGCCGTGAGTTTTATGTATATTCAATAGCTCAAATATGGTGTTCAAACGTTTTGTTTATTCTGTACAGCCTATAATAGACACCCCAATTTGACCCTGCCCAATCTTAGGTGAATCCCATGATGAAAACAGGTAGAATGGTGCTTCAGTTCGATCCTCAAAAAGTGATCTAAGCTCGGTATTTGAACCCAAAACCTTCAAACTAATGAAAAATTTTTGAAACGTCGATAACTTGCTGTCCAAGTCATTCCAACTTGGCGACTGCCGACTTTCATTATGGCGACCGTCAATAGAATGTCTTGGAAATAGTATCCAAAAGTGGCGATCGCCACCTTCAACCTGGCGACCTCCAACTCTGATTGTGGCTACCGCCAATAGAACCTTGTGGAACTTCTTTTAGACATGGCGACCGCCACCTCTAACCTGGGGACCGCCAACTCCAAATGGCCTGACGTGTCCTAAAACGTGGCAACACCTCATTGGTTAAAGAATTCTATAAATACCGTACCCCTGGTACATTTTCAAAGACAGAATTTCAGAGAGTGGTTTTGAGAGAGAAGCTCTACCGAGTCGCCGAGCAATCCCGAGTCCCAACGCCGAAACCCTGCCGATACCAAGATTCGAACCTCCGACGCCTACATTGAAACCTTGCTTGGATCACCACCCGAGGATTGGCCAATCAAGTACATTCCCCCAACTTGAGGATTATTAAGCTATTTAGGTACCTTGTTTTGATCACCGATCTTTCTAACTTCTCTTTTGGAGTAATCGGGTTAAAATTCAATTTCAATTCATGTTTTCCTTTCATTTACATAGCCAATCCTATTTGCTTCATGTAATTTGGTTATTTTCTTTAATTGTTTAGTTATTCATTTCTGCACATTCACACTTAACACATTTGTTATTTTATTTCTTTCATTAATTCATTAAATAGTGCTAATATTTTTTATAACTATAACTAATTGATGCTGTTAGTTGTTATAAAAAGCACTTACATTATATGAATATAATTGTTAATATGGCACTCATATCCTCCAATTAAAATACTTGTGTGCTTATTTCTTTTTTCTTTTTTTTATTAGTTATTATTTTAATGTCTCTTTATTTTCATCATTAGTTTAATGTCCTCTTTCTTTTTCTTTTCTTTTTATTTCTTTTCATTTTAATTGCAATGTAGTTTTAATTTCCTTTCAATGCACCATTTTCTTTCTTTCTTTTCTTTCTTTTTTTTTTCCTTATAATATTGGTTTAACGCTCCTTCATTAGCTTTTATTTTCTATTTTCTTTTCTTTTCTTTATAGTAGCGTAATTTTCCTTTTTAGCATTTTATTTCTTTTTCTTTTCTTTTCCTTGTAATGTAGTTTTATTTTATTTTTATTCCATTTTCTTTTTTTCTTTTCCATTTTTTTTCTTTTCTTTTCATAATGTTTACCTTATTCTTCTTTTCTTTTCTTTTGTTAAACCCAAAAATCATAAAAGTTTTTTAATCTAATTTTCGTTCTTTAAATATAATTTTCTTCTCTTTTGTTTTCTTTTCACCTTATTTTCTTTAAATGTAAATAGTTAGCTTTCCTTCTTATTTGTTTAATAAGCATTTTCTAGTTTCTTCATTTTTAATATAAATTTTCTTTTGAAAACTCTTTCCTTATTTTCTTTAAATCTTTAAACTCTCTTTTGTCATGGCACTCTTATTTTTGTTTTCTTTGTCAGTAAACCCTTTTTTATGCATTTTTTATTTTTTATTTTTTATTTTTTTCATTAATTCATCATGTTAATCTAGTTTATTTTAATAAATATGCATGTTGTTTTAGTTATTTTGAAATCATGTTTAGAATAAATTAGCTTATTTTTGTAGCAATTCATTTTTAGATAGTTTTAGCATCTTCTAGCATGTTTTTTATTATTTTATGCATACTATGATAGTTTAGGTATTTTTGTAAATATTTCATGTGGAAATATTCCATGTATCCTTTAGTTACAAATTGCATGCCGTAGAACTTAGGAATTCACCCATTTATTTGTCCTAATTTAGAGTGCTATGTACATATGTTATATATTTTTCATATTTGATTTTGGATGTTCTCTCTTTGCCTCCATTTTCTTTATTTGCATGCATTTGAGAAATCTTATTAAAGAACCAATGATGATTAGTAGAGGCCAACATTTTGGTTAGGCGAACGGGGTGCCTAACACCTTTCCCGATTCGTACCTTAACCCCCGAACTCCCTTTCTCTGGTTAAACGTTTTAAAAATCAGTAGCCATTTTTATTTTTCTTAGTTTTTCTTAAAAACTAAATGGCGACTCCATTTTCAACAAAAATGGGGTTTTCAAAATTTCGTTTTGAAGGTGTTAAAAATATTTTTCAAACATTTTTGAATTTTTTTATTTTTGAAACCTTTTGCAAAACAACACCCCCTAAATCCCAACGCCACAGTATTTTTTGACGACTCTACTAGGGACTGGTTTATAAAATCAAATAAGAGGGCTAGACTTGAAAATATCATTGGTCCTTAATACGAATTTCTCATTTGCATTTTTGCATGCATATGCATTGTTCTTCAAAACCCCCCGGCTTGGTCGACCCAATGCCCTGAGCGTTCATCCGTTTCTGGGAATGTTGGGAAGATGGACAACCCTTACTCACTGTACGCTATCATAGGTGCAGTAAAAAAGTTTGGGCGTACTGTTTGAACATGTCTTGCACCACTCTAGGTATGAGAGGTATATACCCTGCTCTATTCAAAAGATACCCTGTTCGATTGACAAAAATTGGCCTTTTGCATATAGTAGCTTAGAACCCCCCCATTAGGTACTGTTAACCCTAGTAGGATTATGTGTTTTCTTAAATTGAATGTTTTGATTGCGTATTGTTAGGATTGATTGTTCGGGCTTAAGTTAGTTCCTCTTCTGGGTTCGGCCCGGGTTTTCTCTCATCCTTTGTTTAGGTTAGCTTTTCCTTTGGGTTCTTACCCGGGTTTTGTTTTTCACCATGTTTGGTTTCACGCCATAGTTTTCTTCTCGGGGTCATGCCCGTGTTTTGTTTTGAAGCCTTTAGGGTAGTTTCTCTCTCTTCTGGATTCTTCCCAGATTGTTAGTTCCATACCCCGCCTTTGTTTGGGCTCGTTTCCTTTAGATCCTTGTTATACCCGCGTGAGCTAGTTTCTTACCGTTATAGTTGCCATTTTTCCTTAGAATTTTAAGTCAAACCAGTCCTCTTAGCCTAGCTCTATTTTCTTGCCAGAGTACTGCCCATTTCTTCACCCGAGTTTAGTCAAACCTGTTCAGTTATTACGAGCCCGGCAGGGGCATTTTTATAGCTTTCGTGATTATCTGCCTGTGGTTTTCTATTTCGGATATCTGGGATATTTGCTATCTATCATTGGAGTTCTTGAACGGGAAAAGTTTGATACTAGTTATTCTGCTTTTGGGATCTAAGTTTTCTTTGGATCTAGATCATTGAGCAGAGAAGACCATAGTCGACACGTGTCTGAACAAGATCAGTGACGGGTAGACTCTGTAGGGTATCTGAACATCCAACTGAGCCAGCTGAAATGACAGAGAATGAGGTGAACTTGACAGCTCTGATGAGAGCTATTACTGAGATACAAAGAGCTGTGGAGCAACATACCCAAGCTCAAAACCAATGTCAGGCGTAGATCCAGGTGATTCAGGCCCGTATGCCTATTGTGAATGGACAATCAGATGACACAAATGAGAACGACGAAGACTTCTAGGATGATAACCAATGACCAAAGGTGTTGGAACGCGGAAGGAAAAATAAGAACCAGTGCCGTGACCATAAAAAACGACGCATGCGTTTTTCATGAAAAACCATTACAGTGAATAGATATATTAAGATTAAATATGCCTCAAGAAACTTGTATAAGTTTCTTTGATGCAGAACAACGATCCGAGACGACCCAATGATAATACGGGATTAAGAGTTCGTGCAATACATGATAATATGTGATGTGGATCAATTCATATAGTCAGTATAAAATTGATCATCCCGTTGATCCCGCTCAATACACTCAAAGTGTACTAACACATCGAGCTCGAACATCGAATTCTCAAAACCT